>CAMOHE010055466.1:23674-46832 GCA_946598075.1 Artocarpus hirsutus
TTTGTTATACTTTTTCATTATTTTATTTTTACAATTGTAATTTGTTTGTCTTATCCATTCTATAATTGTTTGCAAATCCTGTTAGTAGTATTACATGCAATGTTAACATGCAATGTTTAATTCATATTATTTGCTTTAATATGATAACAAAAAATACAGATGAAATTTTAATTTGTTACTCTGAAATATAAGCTTAAAAATGTAAATAAAAAGTTTTCTATAAACTCTTTTTCTTAAGCATCGAAGAGGTGATTTGTTTGAAAAGAACTTGTAAAAACAATTGGTGTATTTACGTTGACACATCTAAAAGCAGCTTTTGTGCCATAGGGGAAAACAAGCCAGCCAAGAAAGTTTGACTTTCGTATTGTGAGGTTAGAAATTGTAAGATTTTGTGTGCACGGGATTCATGAGGTTTGCAATTACAAGATTTAGTGTGAAGGCAAGTCACAAAAATCTAACGTAGTTAGACTTGGCTTAACTAGTTTTTTGTTTTGATAAAATCTTTATATAATGCTAAGCATGTATTCTCTCCGAGTAAGATTGAAAATACATATTACCATTTTTCAACATTCCACACGCAAAATAAGTCAAAAACTGCTTATTTAAAGCTACAATAATGTAGCCAACTAAAAACAAAGCTCAAATCTATGGTGTCGACTGTCAAGAAATATTTGCTCTTGTGCTAAGAGGAATACAAACACTATCCTTGGCTGCTAATAATTGGCACAATTTAATGTGTAGTGTACCTTTTGTTGGGTTATATGCCCATAAATAAATAAGATGTATTATGTTTGCTTATTATTAATATAATTTGAGGAATTTTTTCGATATTATTTTTGCAGGCATGTTTTATATGCTTTATAAATATCCAAAATCTTAGCTTATTTAAATTTAACTTTAAATATTGTATATAAGTATTATATACAGGAAGATAATATTTAAAGTAAAATAATCTAAATCTGTCCATAAATAAAAATTAAAGTTGGGATCTTTAATTTAAAGTCATTAGCGTAGTTCAATACATTCTAAAAGAAATGATCTTATCCGGATTGTTATTAATGAGATTATTTGGAATGATAGCGCTTTATATAATTTGATTATAAAAGACTGGAACACGATTAGTTATGGATCTCTAATAATTTCTATTCCTATATAGAGCATTCAATATTAGGCAATGATGGCATATATGAATTGATCTCAATTTTGAGTAAGTAATAGACTCATATTTATTATATTGTATTTTTCAACATACCAGATAATGACACAAATGTATAGTGTCAAATTCTTGGTAGATTAGAAATATAATAAAATAAATAACCGGGAATATTAATATACATTATGAATTCCATTCCTTCTCAAAGAAGTCAGACGGACGGTTCTCATAGATATTGATTTGGAACTTGCATAATAAGAACGCTCAATTTATAATTAGATCGTTAATATATTATTCATTAGAAAATCAATGATACTTGCAGATAAAGATATAATTAAAGAGGTTAACGAAAAATATTTAACTTTAATTATGAACCATTTATGGAGGATTGATTTATATGTAGTGACTATATCAATGGACAATTCAAATCCTTTGAGTATAATTAATTTTATAATTTTAAGAGTGCAATTTTAAATTTTTAGTAAAGCAATTTTGGAATTAATAATTTTGATATTTTAATTAGGTTCTAATTAATTGTCAAAATTATTGAAGCTTAAAATTATAATGTCCATAGTTCCTCTCAACGGCTTCATTAAATTATGTAAACTATATTTTATGTTGCGTTAATTTATTAATTTCGAATTGCGAATTCTAAATTAATTTCACACAATTATTAATTTGATTAATTTTATATTTTAAATAATATGATTATTTAAAATAAATTTAAAATTGTTTTTTAAATTGAAAATTATACAGGTGGTAAGGACCACATTGTGTATGTGTGCCAAAGGAAGTATCATGTGAATTTCACAAGGAGAGTCCTTGTTAGCACATGTGGAAAAAGGAAATAATCAATTAATTTATTTTGACCAGATTCGTTCGGGGTAAAATTAAACTGATTAGTGTGTGGGAAGAGTTTTCCCTCTCCCTCAACAGCTAAAAAAGCTACTCACTTAAAAAGTGGGGCTAATTTTTCCAATTTATGTGAAGTGATTTTAAATTAATTAATTAAAAAAAGGTGTCAGTTATTTTTCTCTGCAGTATTTAAAAAGGCTTTTAGAGAGAGAAAAACACACAAGAAATATAAAGTACTTTTCCAAAAAAAAGAATGTATCATCCTAGACAGTTTTTTCCTTTCTCTTTTATCACTTTATCTCATATGTTGAGTATATAAAATGATCCTAAATTAAATTGTGTGATTGAAACCCAAATAAAAAACGCACAATTGTTTCTATTCATCGTAATTTGAAGAACATTGAAAAAGATCCGTAATGTTTTCGAGGATTTGAAGCTGCAGGTTTTTGGTGGAGTTTGAGAATATTGTCCTAATCGAACGACGGTAAAATTTCTTAATCACCTTCCTATATTATTTCATTAAATTAATGTAAGTATTGATCATCAGAAAAAGTTTTTGAGAAATTTTTTTTGAAATATGCGATTCTATCCATACCAAGCTTCCGCAATTTTTTCAAAACGGCTTTTAAAACCAACAATTGGTACCAAAGACGGTAATACCTTATATTAATGTAAGGAGTGATTATGTAACAATCTATGTATGATTATAGTTGGCACTTATGCATTATGAATTATGTTTATATGGATGTTAGTTTTCATTATTATGAATGAATGTGTGAATGGATTGGTGGTAAATATTTCCAGTTCTATGGAATTAGTTTGCAATTTCTTTTTATCTAGAATAATTGTAAATAGGATTCGTGTTGTAATTTTCAATTTTTTTAATAAAGAAAAGTTCTTCGTACGTGTACTTTTTTTCCTCTTTGGAAAAGTTCCATTGTTGTTGTGTGCCCGCCAACAACCAATTAACAGATGTCCTTGCCAAAGGGTTGAATTGTGCAACATTTGAAACAATTATTGCAAAGCTGGGAATGGAAAATCCTTACCAGCTTGAACGGGAGTGCAAGATACCAAGCCAACCGTGAAAGTTGACTAGTGTTTTGCAAGGTTTAAAATTGTCTAGCGTGCAAGCGAATCAGGAGGCTTGAAATTATCATAGTGTGCCGGGGAATCACAAAAATCTGACGTATTTAGATAGCTTAATTAATTTTTTTGTTTTTCTGTCTTGATGAAGTTTGTATATAATGCTAAGCTTGTACTCTATTTAAGATTGAAAATACAGACACCATTTTTTAGTTTTTTTCTTGACTAAATAAGTCAAATTGCTTATTTTAAGCCATTTCAAATAGGGCCTTACAGTCAAATAAGTTGGTGTTGGGGATTTTCCACTCAATCAATAAGGGTATGACACGTGCCACACTATTTTTATCAAAGAAGTCGAATGATCGAAGAATAAATCGGAGAGCTCTGAATGCCTAAAGAGGTCTCTTGAGTAGGACCTCGAGGGGATCATGTAAATCGGAAACTGAGATAGGCCACAAAAATCACGTTATGAGCTTGTGTCAAGGTGACCAATCCTTATATGATACGTGGCCCACTACATGTCCAAATTACTGGAAAAATATGGGAAAAACAAATCCTAAGAAAGGACAAAAAGGGATAATAAAGAATATTTTTCCTGGGCGTTTCCAAAGTAAGGAAACAATACAAAATCCAAAACCCTAAAAGGAGGAATAACATGTCAAAGATCTAATTATTGATGAAGACAAGCTAACTATAAATAGCCAGTTTGTGAAAAAAAGAAGGATCCTCTACCTCATTTACTACTACTAAAACCTGACTCTCCTTTCTATTCTCTTTTCTAAATATCTTCATTACCATTTAGTTAAGCTTTAAAGTGTCTCTGCAGATCATTTAATGGCGGTTTGGAGGCATCGGAGCTCAATTCAATTCACCGGAGATCAACGAAACGAGGAAATTGATGTTTGGAAATCTGGACAAATAATTGGTATCAAAAAATTGAGATCCCTAACATTGCTTTATTCATTTTTATATGATTTTGACAAGTTGAAGCATACACTAGTGACATGGATATTCTATTGATAAAGATATTATGATCAAATGGTTATAGAATAGGATAATCATAAAATATACTAGTTGTGATCATGTAAAATAATATATACTAAATTAAAAAACAAAAAATGGTATAAAATGTCACTTTTCAAAACTAATTATAGTAAATGTTAAGTTTTGAAATATTTATAGTAAATGTCAAATTTATGATGTAAGTAATTTATCTACTCTTTTATTTATAGTATAAATAATTCATATTTATATAATAAATAAATTTATGGTGTAAATTATGTATTTACCTTCTTGTTTACAATATTATTTACATAATAAATAAGTTATCTACATTGTAAATCTAATATTTACTACAAATATTTTCAAAAGCTGATATTTAATTAAAAAAGTTTCAAAAATCGAACATTTCATTTGAATACAAAATTTAACTAATATTTTGCATTCTAGAAAATAAAAGAATAGATTTTAATTATAAAGCTACATGTAGTTTTACGAAAAGCCTCTTCACAAAATCCCATCTAAGTCCTCCAATCACCTTCAGCGGGCCCTATTCTAGCATAAAAAATACTAATATTATTGCTTTCGGAGCAGGCCATCCTCCAACTTTAAAAATAAAAAATTAAAAAAAAGACCTCATTTCGATCGTGGATGATTAAAACAAGAAAGACCGATTTGAGTCGTGTTGTTATCTAACCCCCTTGTTTTTTTAACGGGTTCACGATTGTTTCTTTCTGTTATTCAGTGACTGAGATTTGGACTCCATGGTAAATCTCAAAACTTTTTAAGGCCGTTTCCCATCCAAATTTCAGTTCTGCCTTTGGTTGATTAATTTTGCACACACACCCTTTTCTACACTTACATTCTTACAACAAGGTTTTACATCTTGTAGATTCATTTTTAGACGGTTCTAGTTCAAAGTTTGGCAGAGGATCGTCCCTTTTTCTTTTCTTTTTTTTTAGTTTTTTGTTATGTTTCTGAAGTAGGAATACTTATAGTGGAGAATGGTATTACTCCGCCAATAGAGTTAGCTGACAGATTAACTTTTTAGCAATTAAATCTCTGCCTGTTTATGTTAAAAATTTACAACACACGATATAAAATTATTTTCAGTCACAGATCATACCGTTAAAAGATTATTTGACGGTTAAAACACCATATTCCACAAGTATGTAAAATAGCATTTTCTACCATAAAAATTCTTAAATTTATGAATAATAGTACAATATGTTCCATGTGGTCTTCCAGTGGGTTGGGGGGGCAAGAAAGACAAATAACTTCACTAAAGTAATGATTCCATGAAAACGACAACATAACGAGGGATGGTTGATATTATATAGTGTTATCTTGAAGCTCTTTTCTCACTTTATTGGCTCTTTGGGATATTCTATGTACATAATACAACTACAAGCCAATCTTTGAAACTATCTTGCTTGGACTAGTTCAAGTTGGAAATATGCTTGTCGGAAAACATTCCATATCAATTGTGCTTTATTTTCATGTTTTTCAATTTTGACAAAGTAGGATAAGATTATTATAATTATTACTTTTTTGCTCTCTTTTTTAATTCTGAAGTCTAATATTTCGAAGATTATGGTTAGATACTTGCCAAACAAGAAATCTTGGGAAGTATGGATAGTCCATTATTTTTCTTTTGTTACATATGTAGAATACAGATTAAAAACATGCTAGTTTTATGGCAGAGTTTAGGGTAGAGAATGTAATTTTATTCTGTTAATAAAACATGAATGTTTTGGACATTGAATTAATTTTTTGATGGTCTAATTTACGATTGAAAACAGTTTTGTATTATGCACTATAAATATAAATCGAACAATTAAAATCTTCATACAAAGGCTAAAACATTGTATAAACATATAAAGTAAAATTGTCTTTTCTATGTAAAAATTCAAAAAAAAAAAACAAAAAAAGAGACACCCAACAAAAATTCTGTCACAAATATTCCCTCATTTTATTAGAAAACAAAACTGCACATGTTTGCGAGAGTGAGAGCTCTCTGGCATGTGATTTAAATGATTGGCATGTGATTTAAATGATGAGAGGTCTTGGAACCAAGCGTCCAATAGTAGGCGAGTTCTTCTCTCTTATGTCACCGTTGATTCGTCCGGGCACCGGGCTCCATGTCTTATGCCCCTGTTTTTGCTGCATGAAAATGCACAAATCAAAGAGAAATATGGGACCCCATTTCAAATGCACTAAAGTGATTTAGAAATTTCGAAATCCTTTGTAATAAAATTAAAAAGGAAAAACAAGGCAAAGTTATAACGCCGCTTCGCAATGTGGGCATTTGCAGACTAAATAGAAAATTCACTATCACTAGTAAGCAGTATTATGAGGTAAATTATATAATACTATTAAATCTTGCAATACAAATAAGTTCAAACTACCAATAAAAAACTAGGAATGGTCTGTATTCAGGCACCAGACTAGTTAGGTACATGTAATACTTTTTGTTTGTCAATTTAACATCATTTATACATTTGTATAATATTCAATTTGCTTAAATATAATTAAAAACTTGTAACATTTATATTGTTTACTTAAGCAACTTGAATATTATACCAAAGTATAAATACATTGGTGAACCAAAAATATTATGACTGCTAAATTGGTCAGAATTGTCGTTAAAAAAAAAAAAAAAAAGCTAATATAGAAGATGTTCACTTTTCCTGTATTAGCCTTCCCCTCTATCTCTCTCCCCCTTTTTCTCAGTCCCACAAACACAGTGGATATCCACCTGTCTGGCTTTAGCCTTTTAATAGAATCCCAGTTGCTCTTTACCCGGCAAGTTAAAACGCCCCAGCTAAATAAATCTTCTTAGTATGGTGTTAGGTTTCTTTGTAGTTCACTTGTCCTTGCTTTTCAATGGCCAACAATATTGTTCTTTGAATGAGTAAGTCATGAACGTGGACAAAAAGAGGGACAGAGAAATGGGGAGTGCTGATACTAGATGCAAGGTCTTGAGGGTTTTTGTTGGAGTTCTTCTGCCTTTTGTTGCCTTCTGGTTTCTCTTCGCCGGGATTATAGCCGTTCGCGCCGCCAAAACGGTCACGGTAACAGTTTCGACATCAACTGAAATGTTGAAGCATTGGAAGTGGAATGGAAGAGAGAGAGACTCTCTTCATGGGAGCTCCAATGTCTTTAATTATGTGAGCAAGAGAAGCGTGCCTAATGGGCCTGATCCCATTCACAACAGGTATATACTTTTTTTTAAAATTTTTTTTATTTATGAGTACATATTATCAGAAGTGATAGTATATGTCTATTTTAGGAAGTAGAAGATGATTTTAGTGTATTTTCCCAGTTTGAACTCTAGAAGGGCTTGTATTTTTTAAGAGAGGACTAAATGCTTGACCTGTTAGCTCATGTTTCAATTTTTTCCACTCTCAATTTGGTCAAGACATGATAGATGATTTCACTGTGTAAGTCACATTTGAGTGTAGTACGAACGAGGGTTTTTTCTTTCAATAGTATATGAAATTTTATAAAATTATATTCTACCTTTCAAAAATTACATTTCGCCCCCAAATTTTATATGAATTATTTTCCATCCTTTTAATATTATATTTCACCATACAGTACATGTTGTATTAATGTTTTTGGCTCCGCTCCTACTTGAATATATGCATTTTGTTTCAACACGTAGAAAGATTGTTTAATTTTTTGTGGGGTGAAGGGGCCAAAGAAAATTACTATTTTTTTTCTTTTTTGCACTGTCTGTGTTAGTAATGTCATTGCTTCAATCCAAAACATTAAGGAGAGAGTAAGAAGAAAAAAACTTAAAACTGCTCCTTCCACTGCCCCTAATTGTCCAATTAGTTATGAAACATAAAGGACTCTTTAGTAAAAGCTTCTTTATGCCATCAAACTTTCTCTTATTTTGATAACACAGAAAAAAGGACCTAGGGGAAGAGAATTGGACACAACTTTATTTATGGAAAAGAAACAAGTATTGCAAACTCTGACCCTTTTCTGGTAATCAAAACCAATCTCTTTAAATATTTAGCCCATTTCACCATGCAAAAATGGGTCACTTCCCAAAAATAGTATAACCCCACAAAAGTAGTTTTTTTTTTTTTGTCCCCATAATTTTATCTCAAAGTTACCTTAATATTCTTTTGATCTTATGTTCTTGTGCAGGAAAGCAATGAAGACAGGACAACCACCCGAAGCCTGAAAAATGCTTTTATCAGGTGCTTGTTGAAGCATGAAAAATATTGCGTGGAAGGCAAATGTTTTTCCCCCTTTATAAAGGATTGTTCATTTGGGCTCTCAATGCAAAAAAAAAAAAAAAAAAAAAAAAAAAAAAAAAAAGAAACATGCAATTTATGCATGAGAATGAGATAATAGTAATGTATTGTGAGAGTAGTTTTTTTTTTTTTTTTTTGGATTTTAGGCTCGTTTCTTTTGTGGGATGATTATTTATTGATTGAAAGTTAAAGCTGGTATTTTTGGTTTAAAAGCATTCCTCAAGTTCTGCAGATTGTTAAGAAAACTAAAACTCAACAATTGTCCATGTAAAGTGCCAAAGCAAGAATTAAAAAAAAATTGGGAAAAGATGAAACTTTTGGGGTGGTGATTGGAGTTATTTGCCTTGTCTCGTAAATATTGCTTTGGAGACAGAATTCATGGATAAGGATTTTGCTTTTATACGGAAAAAAACAGACAAAGTTAGATACTATAACTAAATTTGAAACATTACCCAAGAAAAGTTCTTGTCTATAGCCTCTGGCATTAACATGGCGTGAGCTTGTTACATGTACATGAATCATTTTGTTTTCTCTTTCTTTTGCATTCTCAATTATTT
This sequence comes from Artocarpus hirsutus, assembly GCA_946598075.1. Classification (NCBI taxonomy): domain Eukaryota; kingdom Viridiplantae; phylum Streptophyta; class Magnoliopsida; order Rosales; family Moraceae; genus Artocarpus; species Artocarpus hirsutus. Next base: position 32,593 of record CAMOHE010055466.1, read on the forward strand.
GCTTTTCTTTTTGCTATCAATTTAAGTGGCCTTCTTTTTTTTTGTTCTTTCTTTTCCTGTGGCTCATAGTTCCAACTAAAGCGTCAAAATTAAAGGTTGCTCTTTTTCCGATAACAAAATTGCCTTGATTGGTGTCTCGTTTAACAGGAAAACATCCCCAATAATTGCACTTTCTTGTTAAAGGAGATCTTTGTTGGAGAAGGCAATTTACACCACTGCTAGAGTAGGGTGTCTTTTCTGTCGTATTAGTATTTTAATGGTATTCAAGTTAGAAAATTTGCAGCGCCCAATATAAAACTACTTTCAAATCGCAAGTTAGACCTTTAAAAATTAATCTTACAGTTAAAACACTCTACTCTATCGATGGTCTTTATCGGTGGTGCAATTATGTCTTATCCACGGTTAGAATTTCTACTTTTCTTTTCTTCTCTCTTTCCGTTGTTCGACACAAAGTTTCCTGGATTCTCCATAGGAAAGAACAGGAAATTTGCCATTCAAATTTATGAAAGAACTCAATTTAAACTAAAAACGGTGAATGTTATTAGATCAGTTCAAAGTGAAAACAAAGTAAAGTAATAAAGGAATAAAAGGGTGATCCCTGGCCCTTGCTTTATCTTTTGCTTTTCGTTTTTTGTTTTTGTTTTCTTCTTTTGGGTTTCTTTATTGGTTTGATTTTGATTGGTTCGAGAATACAAAAGACTCGGTCCAAAGCAAGTGCAAGATTCAATACTAGGGCCCTTTTTTGTTCCATGGGAGAAAGAAAAAGATTCTCAACCCGTGCAATTTTCTCATTCAAACAAGTACGAGTTTTTGCCCTTTAATTTTGATTTTATTTTATTTTTCCTGAAGACAGTTTATCTGCTAATGTACAAAAGATATTGTTGCTATGATTTTGTGTTAATAATGCCGAATCCACCTTCAAAGACTTGAAAATAAGTGTAAAAGTGCGACTGAATTTGAGAATCTCATGTTCTGAAAACTCTTTATTAGCTAGAGATATACATGCGTAGACAGCTTGCGCCAAGCATGCCATGCAACAGAACTTTTTGGGCTCTCAAGTACAAAAGTTCTTGGTAGCAATAAAGATTAAAAGCATTTTGATGCTGATAGAAGCGCCTAAAATTTGCACCTTGTGCCAGTTCAAAGTGTTAATACAAAGGAAAGTACTGTAGACGACTAAAGTCTCGGATAAGAAACTTATGAAGTGAGTCATTACTCATTTGAAGGGGTTGATGACATTCTGGTGGCTCGTGCATGCTCATGGTGTGGGCACTCAGGCCGTAGACGTGCACGTGGCACTAAACCATTAAAAACAATAATTTAAGTGATTATATAACATGATCAATTATAGAAACATTTTATGTGTTGTTTGCCATGCATGTTTAGAACGTTTTAATTCTTTCTAAACCTATAGGCCTATAAGAACAAGCATTTAGTAGGCGCAAGTTTTAAATTATTCAAAATAATGATAGTGATGTTTTATTCTTATTTTAAACCTTTATATTACAAACGTCAGTTTAAAACCACCGTTTAAATCACACAATTTAAATTTCACATTTTAAACCATAAAGTTCTAAACCACATCATTCTAAACCCGCGTGCCGAACAAATCTTTAATATGCATTGCCAGCCGATGTAGAATGTTTAGTGAAAATGACTAAATTAAAGAGAAGGTCTTAAATTTGCTATGAAAGAGGGTCTTAACAACTCAATCGTGAAAAACTGATGCGAAGAATATGGTCGCTGCTACAAACCAGATCCGATATCATGCCATTGAAGGCCCTATTGTTGGTGACTTTTTGTCTCTTCTAAACTTCGAAATGTTGTTTTTAATTTTTTTTTTCCCTGAAATGGGAATAGAGTTGCCCATCAGTTTTGGTTGCAATGCCAATGAGGATAGATTTTGGCCTGAAGAGGTGAGACTGTTATTCTGCTTCTAGTTAATGATATTCTTGCCTTTTCTTTGGGGCGTTTTCCCTTCCCAAAAATAAAAAATAAAAAAAAAAGAAAAAAAAAAAGAAACACATGTTTTGCACATTGGGCCCCAAACTTTTTTTTGCTTGGGAAAGTTACCCATAAACTTTTGATTTTGACAGTTTACACCCCTAACTTGCTAAACTATTGCAAGGAGCCCCATTTTGCTTATGGTTGTATTAAATTTGTAATTAAAAAACTTGTTCCATTCAGTCGTCCAAAATCTCAATTCAAACCCTAACATAAATCTCTCAATTCCCCAAACTCTCAACCCCTCAAAATCTAAAAAAAATTCAAACAATTTGTAAAACGGGCACGTTGCAATGTTTTAGTAAGTTGAAAGGTTATATTGCCAAAATTAAAAGTTCAAGGAACAAGGAACCAAAGTCTGAAAAGTTAAGGGTTGAAAGTGCCAAAAAAAGCTAATATTATAAGATTTTTTTTACAAATAAAATAAAATAAAATTGCATAATAACTTTTTTAATAAATGATTATTGTTTAGCAAAAGATTCATCGCTAATTTTTTTCTTTCATAACTTGCATGATGCATGTTTTTTTTATAATATAATTTGGCTAGGACTTAAAAAAAACAAATCCACATTTTATTTTTTATACTACTTAAGTTCTTTTATAGGATAAATAAGTTTTGATATTCATGGAGGGGAATTTTTAAAATAATTACATCAAATATAAACCCTTTGGCAGGAAGGATGATTTGGAAAATTTCTCTTTTTTACCAATAAAAAAAACTTAATTCGTAAATTTCATCATAAAAAAGTGAAAAAAATAATTAAACAAAATCATATTTACCGGACTAAATTAATTTATAAATCTCACATTTATTTAGTAAATCCAAGAGTCGTACAAGGCCCATAGTTTAAGAGCGCCCAAATACTTTAACACAGAAGTAAAGTCCAAACACGTTTCCTTTCCTCTCGTAATACCGATTGACCTCACCAGAGAATTAAAAAAAAAAAAAAAAAATCAACACGTACCTCACGTAAGACTACATAATTATGTGCCTTCCATACAAGTGTGTCGCATGCTATTTCATTGCGAGTACTGTTTTTAATTTTGTTGTTCCACTCAGAAAAAGGAGAAGATCAACAAAATCTTAGGCGCATCATCTATACTTGACCCCACAAACCCTTGGGCAAAAGTCCAGCCTCTGGTGCCCTATTTTGAAGGCTCAGAATACCAAATTTGAAGCTCTCATAATTATCTCTGCCATTTCTCTCCTGATTTTGGCATGAGAATACAATTCTTGGTCAAAGCAGTAGAGACCTGGTTACACACGCAACCTCATGGTAAACACAGATGGTCAAATATGATTAATCTTTCCTCTTGTAGTCTTAATTGTCGTCTAACACGGGTAGGTCTCAGGTTATGATGATTTTCCTTAACAAGTGTTACCATCATTATCTCTTCCTTTGACTTGACTAAACACAAGTTGTACCGTAGAATCTGTTTTACCTATTTTATTACATTGAAGGGAGGGGTGTTGTCCTTCACGTATTACTTCTCCCAATGAAATCACTAATGGATGGTGGAAGTCCATATTGGGACTCTAATTTCCTCTATATCAACAAAAAAAAAAAGCCTCCACGAAAGCATGTTTAGCCATTCTCCATAGGACCGTGTTAAGGAAAACGCCGGGTAATCTGTTTCCACGGTTGTTTCAGTGTAAACAAACAGTTAACTTCCTCATTTCTTTCCTCCAAAAATAAAAAAATGAAGAAAGTAAACCACTTAGATGTTTAAATTCCAAGAAATCTTAGAACTAGATTTCGAGAAAGAGAGATGCTTAGGATACCAACTTCAATCCTAACTTTTATACCTGTCTCTTAAGTTGTTATCAATTTATTGATAGATGCAACTTATTGATATAGCAATTTTTTAAACAACTGCTAATAAAAACATAACTTATAAGTTGATACGTTGATACATGAGTTAGGATTAGCGTTTCTGCCCCTAGCATTTTTTTCCCGAGATATGGTAATCTTGCTGAAGAGAAAACACCTCAAAATACACATTTTTCCCAAGAAACACACAATTGGATATTTTGGACATATTTCAAAATCAATCAATAGTTCTTTAACAGGCTAGATTTTATACTCAAAAAAAGAAGATAAAGAAAAAAAAAAAGAAGAAAGGAAAACAGCCTAGGTTTAATGCAACAACGAGCATCTATAAGCTTCTAGCTCATTGTCATAAATGGAATTGGCATCATAAGCCGAGGGCACGCGTAAGTGCTCAATGGGAAAATTTTTTTATACCAATTTAACAACAACTTGATCAAGAAGACTGCTTGAAATGATCAGCATAAGAATCACGAAGTAGTTTACTAACAGCAACGCAAGCTCAATGCCCCTCGGCCACCCAAGGCTTCAAGCAGATAAGGTAAAACACACACAAGTTTTCCTTTTATATATTTTTTTCTTGTGTGGAAGGGGAAAAATACTTAAGGCCACTGTGAATGTGATGCAAAAGATTGTTCTCTTCACCAAACAAATTTGTATTGTTTTAAAAAATTTCCTTAAAAAACTTCCATTTGTCCTCTCTTAGGGCCAAGCTTCTAAAGCTAAAACGAGAGGACGCATATTACAAACATTATGGAATGAAGCCTCATAAAACATTGTATTTCATATAATAGAGGGCAAACAATAATTTCTTTACCACAGAACCCCATCGTTCGGATAGTTTATTGTATTATACAGCTAAACTAACAATTGGGAAAATCAGCTGAACAGGATATCAAACCATTTACATACAGAGCCTTTTGAGAACTTACCTCAAGAGATGAGAGTATTTTTAGCCAATTGAAATCTCATCCCATCTTTGCTGCTCCAAAGCTACATTTATTCATTTTCTTGCTTGCCAAAAACAAGTGGGAAATCTTCATCCTGTTCCAAGAAGCTGCGATCTTTGCTCATACTCGTCAACGATTGATATACTTGATACATAGACCACCGCTCCTTTGGCCGAGAAACCACACAATTACAAGCGACTTTCAGGAACTGCAAAATATCCTCCTCATGTCCTTTCCCAAGGAGAGACTTGTCGATAACATCCTTAATTCGACCGATATTAGATGAGTGATTAACCCAGTCCACCAATTTCCCCTTAAAACCCTCATCTCCAGTGCTCACTTCAAGCGGCTTTTGCCCTGTCACCAGCTCCAGAAGCACTACCCCAAAACCATAAGCATCCCCTTTCAACGAAGCAACGAGAGTGCTCGGATACTCAGGAGCCACATAACCGAGCTCTCCCAAATCCCCATTAACAAAACTACTCTCATGCGAATCAGAAGTCATGAGCCTCGCCAACCCAAAATCCATTATTCTAGCATCAAAGTCCTCATCAATCAATATCACACTAGAACAAATATTCTGGTGAATAATCGGCGGGTGACACCCATGGTGAAGCCAAGCCAAACCCCTAGCAGCTCCAAGGCCAATCCTAAACCTAGTAGGCCAATCCAAATCACCGCCATTACTCCCATGTAATAAAGAATTCAAAGTCCCGTTAGACAAGTGCTTATAAACCAAAAGCTTCTCCTCATCCACAACACAAAACCCCAAAAGAGGTGTCAAATTTGGATGCCTAATCTGCCCCAACCTGTTCATCTCCATCCTAAACTGCTTCTCCCCAAGCTTACAAGTACTAAGCCTTTTGATCGCCAAAGCCGACCCATCTGGCAGATCAGCCTTGTAAGTAGTCCCAGTCCTAGTCGAAACAATCACATTCTCAGGACTAAAATTGTTCGTAGCAGCCATTAAATCCGCCAATTTAACCTTAACAAGCGGTTTCTGAAACAAGGAAACCTGAGTCAACTTATGAGCCCTCAATCTCTCAGCCCAATCACTATCTCTCCCAACCCCAAACCCTCCTCTCTTCCTCCGCTTGCTCAGCCTCAAATGGTACCACCACCACAACCCGAAAACTAAAAGCAGAGACGCCGCAGCGCCGAACACTCCGGCGGCGATGATTATCGCCAGATTCTTCTTACTCAAACCGCCACAACTCCCCAAGGGTTTACCGCAGAGCCCGCTGTTGCCTACGAAACCCTCCTTATCTAAGTGGCTCAGCGACGACGGGACCGTCCCGGTGAGCTCGTTATTCGCGACGGAGAACCTCTTCAGCCGGCTCAAACTGCCCAATTCGTACGGAATCGTGCCGGAGAGCCGGTTATCGGAGAGAGCAAGGTTGTTCAAGTACTGACACTTCCCTAACTCCGACGGGATTGGACCAGAGAACTTGTTGCTCGACAAATCCAAGTCCACGACAAAAGGTAACCATGTGCAGATCTGGGGAGGGATATTACCTGAGAGTTCGTTGCCGGCGAGATCGAGCTTCTGGAGGCTTCCGCAATACTCGAGAGCCTGAGGAACAGATCCGGTGAGCTTCATGTCGCTGAGCTCGAGGTTGAGGATCCGATTCTCGCGATCGTTCCAGCAGGAGACGCCGACGAACGTGCAGACGACGCCGACGGAGGTGTTGGAGAAGTCCCATGAGGCGAGCTTCCCCTGTGGGTCCCTCAGCGAGTTCTTGATGCCCTGTAAACACTTGACGTCGTCCTCGGCCACACCGGAACAAAACCCACAAAAGCTCGACAACAACGACAACAGCAACAACACGAGTAATGATGTTGAGAATATAGTGGGAGTGGAGGAGCCTTTCATGGCGAGATTTGGGAAAGGGATTTTTCGTGGGTGAATGAATGAATGAACAAACAACGAACTGTCTAGTTTAGAGAGAGAGAGAGGAAAAGGAGGAGAGAGAAGCCATTGACTTTTGCTTTTCTTTGCCAGACAATTTGCTTGCATTATTATTTTTTTTTTTTTTTGAGAGTTTGGGTTTTCTTTTTTTTTTTTTTTTTTTTTTTTTTTTTTTTTTTTTTTTTGTGAAGGAAGGGTTTGGGCTTTTGGGGTTTGGCTGGTTTGATGAGGATTCAAAGGTTGAGAGAGAGATATGTTTTTTTTTTTTTGTTTGTTCGATAATTAGTTTAGAGCTTCTTTGACTAAAGAAAAAATAGAGAGAGAAAGTGGTTTGGTTTGCATAATTGAGAGTTTGTTTGACTGGAAAATCTTGCTTTTGGGAGGTCCACAAGGAATGGCGATAGTTGGTCACTACACTGGACATGATTGTCAAGAAAAATATATATATAATAATAAAGAAATTTTTAAAAAATTAAAAAAAAAATAAAAGTGGAAATGATTTTATCTTTTATGAATTATTTTATAATTAGTGATTTAACAATATCTGAGTCTAATCAACCCGGAATTGACTTTTGATCGAGGGCCAATCATGTTTCAGGGATTTGGATTCATGCATTTTACTAATTTGCCACTTACTTTACGATTGAAGATTAGTAAAATCAAACGTTTAGCTGGTTGTGTTTACTGTTTTCATGGAAAAAAATTAATTGAACTAAAAATCAAAACATAACCAGTAATTTAACATTTCATTGACTACCATGAATTATATTTGTTTACCCTTAAAAAAATAAATTGTATTTGTTTACTTTGAATGTAATCATATGTTATTGTGTAACTTTTAAGCTAATGCAGATGCAAAGTCATGTGCTAGAATCCAAATGTACGGTGGGATCAATACTACCAACTTGCTTAAGTTACATACATGACAATGATCATTGGTCTCCGTAGCTATATGTTTTGACTAACTCTAGTTTTTGTCAAAAAAAAAAAAATCAAGGTATTCATTAAATCAGCCAATCTAATCAACATTTTCAATCTAAACCACTCTATCATATTGAGTTGGGGTGGTGAGAATCGTTGGTTAAAATTGTGTTTATTGTAGCATATAAAAGATTTATATGGTAACGATTTTTTCATTGTTACTGTAGCATGTGAAAGCTTTACACTATTTATAACTAAAAAAATGATGTAGACCACCACTGTCAAACACAAGGTTAGATTGGTATAAGAATAGGTTTTGTCAATCCTAAAGTTCCGAATTGAATTGCAAATTGAGCATTTTTTAATCCATGAAATTTGTAAATCTGAAAGTTATAGGTGAGATTTTAATGAGATCGTCTAACTATAACTAACCCGCAATCCTTATCGACTTGTTAGACAACCAAAGCCGATCTATTTGATACATATACTATAGAGACTAAGGGATGAAATTTGACTCTAATGGGTAAACTTAAGTGGTTGGAAGTCCATATAAGACTCAGGTTATTTATGAGAAGACCAAAACTTTATTATTTAATACGTACTCTCAAAAACACTTTCTTTTATTTTAGGGGGAAAAAACTTTAGAGAGGATGGAGATTTTTAGTTTTTTTAAAAGCCAAGCTTGTCGCAACTAACAATTGACGTAAATATCATAATAGTGAAGTCCCTTTTAGGTCAAAACACTATATGTTTTGTAGTTGGCGAAAAGTCGATTTCAAAAGGTGTAATGTAAAGGACCCAGGATTTTGAACGGTTACTGTGGACGTTATGAAGCTTTTGTTTTTTTTATTTTTTTGAAAGGATGAAGCTTATTTTTATGTTTTAACTGCCCATCAACTTCCAATAGTTAACATCAACATGAGGAAAACTCCTTGCCACCTTCCAACCGTTCATTGGGCTCTTTTTTCTCTGTCTCTTTTCTTTAGGCCTTTGGTTTTATTATTTGATAAGATAATAACATGGTCCACAGTCCATGATATGTTAGTGCTTGACATGATACCCGATCCACCTTTTTTTTTTAACTTGTCTGACTCGGGATTTTTTTTTTTTTTTTCTCCTTTTTTTTCCCTTAATAATTTGATTTGTGCGCATGTTTTGATAGGAATATAGGCCAAGGCATATTGCCACGCCCCTAATTTTCAAGAAAACGCATCAACTGAGATCATACCAATATCTTGTGCTCAATTTATTCTGTTGGTAATGATGCTTGCAAGATATCCACGATGAATATGAAGACCAAACACAAGAGCTAGCTATACAGCTTTACAGCTTTCAAATTCTTCCAACCAAAAAGAAAAAGGCGATTTATACAGTGGAAACACACAAAAAAAAAAAAATGCCCACTAATAGGCATTTATCTCTCAACTATAAAATGCGCAGAAAAACAAATAATTTTTACTAGATATAATGATTTTAAAACATACACTACAGATAGAGTTTTTTACCACAAAAATGCCCAAAAAAATAAATAAACTTTTAAATTCAACAAATTACTATAACAGCTTAACTTGCGTGTCTTAAGTTTTTTTTTTTTTTTTTACTAGCTCTGTAATTGAACTCAATCCTAAAAGATTTAGAGAAATGACTCATCACTAGAGGTTGTACAGATTTACAGTCTTTTTTAAACGCTGAAAAAATTTTGCTAACCCAAAAGAGGGTCACGGAAGTAAAGAAGTAAGGACTTAAGAAAACAGACTTCTTCAATTTTCTCTTGCATCCCTCGTATGATGGGATGACAACATGTCAACAGGCTGGCCATCAACTGGGCCTTGCGTGCAAAAGGATATGGGCCCAAGATCTTAAGCTAGGTCCATCCTTGATACTGGCCCATGTTTTCAATCTAGTTTTTTGTTCATTTCCTCTTCTTTTGTTTCTTTTCCCTTCTTTTTTTGACCTAAGCTTCCTCTAGCCCCCGTTTGGATCAAATTAGAAATGAGATTTTTACCAGTGAGTATCCGTCCTGAATGGGATAGGTATGAGGGTTACCAAATGAAGGCTGAGGCCAGTATAGGTGCTCATATTATCATCCGAATGGGGGTCCAAGTGGGGACGGTTGTAGCACCCCCACCCACACCCACCCCCACCCCCCACCCCAATATATATGCACTTTTGTTTAAATATGTATTAGTTATACTACCTAAAAAAAATATAAAGGATTAAAAGAATTTAGTTATTTATCTTAAGGGTTAGGATTTTCTTTTAAGATTTTGGATTGTTTTTGTGAATAATATCATGTTATGAACTTTAATATTTAATTTGATGAAATTTAGTTTGAGCACATATATATATTTTTTTAATTCTTAATGAGTAGGGTATAAGGGAAGGTCCCCATGGTGAGGATTTCCCAAACCCTGCCTCAAATAATATAGGTATATAGGCAAGTATAGGAGGCAAAACTGAAGGAGGGGCGAGGATAGGGGAAGCATACACAATCCTGTTTCGCCCGATACTCATCCCTAGCTCTAATTGTATTGATTCGAAGCTTTTTTATTTAAATAGAAAAATATGAACTGTATAGTTTAAGTTGCAATCCGAATTGACATTTATATACAATTAAAGCGTTAATTTGAGTAACAATCCAAATTGAATTAGTTCTTGGATTAGTGATGAGAGCTGTAATTTGAAACATAAAGGTTAAATTTAATTGAAAAATAAAATAATTACAATGTTGTTTTATTGAAAATAAAAATAAAGTAATAATGATAAATTATAGATACAAACATGTAAGAGTAAAATCTTTGTTCAATACTAATGTGAAATGTTCAAATAATGAGTGTTGAGTTGTTAGATCGAGTTGGAACCACCAAATTAGTTAGAATTAAATGCTTTACTAAATATCAATTAAAATTGTGATGGTTCTTAGACTAAATTGAACTGAACCAATAAACCAGACGTGCCACAATTCTCTTTCTTGGTAGACAGTGGAGGTGATAGTTTGATACTCAACGAGCAATGAAAAGAAACGCGTCGTGTCTTTTTGAGGCAGAATATGTCATCTAAACTTGAATTGTTGACCTTCTCTTCTTGATCGTTGTGAGATAATGGAGTAAAAAATGGTGCATTTGAAAACACCAATTTAAATTACTAGTTTGATATGAAAATGTTATTGAATTCAAATTCATTGAAAGAAAATATTATAACAAAACTGATTTGAACCAAAATTTTTATAAAGCGTTTGGCAAATGGGTTCAAATTTATATAGCATGTGAGAACTTTACATAGTAGCATATTTTTACTTTACACGATAATATGTGAGAGCTTTATATTGTCCACAGTTTAAATTTGTGACTTTAAAGGGTGTTTGGGAGAGTGGTTTGAACTAAAAATTTTAGTTTAAAAATTATAACAAATTCAAATTCAAATTCAAATTTATGTAGCATGTGATATGAAAACGTTATTAAATTCAAATTCAACGAGAGAAAATATTATAACAAAACTGATTTAAACCAAAATTTTTATGAAGTGTTTGGCAAATAAGTTCAAATTTATGTAGCATATGAAAACTTTACATAGTAGCATATTTTTACTCTACACAATAACATGTGAGAGCTTTATATTGTCTACAGTTTAAATTTGTGACTTTAAAGGGTGTTTGGGAGAGAAGTTGGAATTAAAAATTTTAGTTTGAAAATCGTAACATGTGAGAGTTTTACAACATAACAACTTTGTGTCTTTCTACTGTAGCTACTAAGAGATTTACATTATTTATTTGTTGAAACCGATGAGCTTCCAAACACCTTATTAAACTCATTTATCAAACATTGTATTAGTTTAAATGAGTGTTTCCCAATCCACTATGAGCCTGTTTGGAATGACTATTTTAAGCTATTTTTGGTTTATTCTATTAAAAAGCTGCTTATAAGCTCATTTGGATGACCTTTTAAAAAGCACTTATGGCTTTTGCAAACATTTATTGAAGAAGCTAAGCCAAAGATGCTTATGAAAAAAGCATTTATGCAAAGTTTTTTTATTTACACCTCTAACCTCATATTTGAGAGGGATATTTATTTTTCTATATCATCAGTTTTAGGTGAATGCAAAACTATATATTTGGTTTTTGATCTCATAAATATATACTTTCAGATTAGATTTAATACACAAATCTATATATTACCTTAGTCAATGTTGATTTTGACTTTAAAATGAGTAAATTATCTTTAAGTAAAATATAAAAAAAACTAAAACTTCCCAAAAAAAAAAAAAAGAAAACAAAAACAAAAACACACAAAACACCTATTGTTGAAAGGCATTTTATATATTTTTAAAGGCAAAAACTTTAGTATAGAGGGTTTTTTTTTTTAGTTTTTGAAGTTATCTTATTTTTTAATTTGAGGGTATTTTGATATTTTCTAAGGCCAAAATTAAAGATTGATTGGGCAAAAGTATAAATTTGTGTATTAAAATCTAATTTGAAGAAGATTAAAAACTAAAAATATATTATTTGAATAAACTTAAAAACAATGATATAAAAAAAGTAAATCATCCTATTTAAGAATAACAAATTATTCTTAAATTATATTATTTTTTATATAAATAATAAATGCTTTTGACTAATTTAATTAAATATGTTTAAAAACTTTTTTAAAATTAAAAAATATTTTTCTATGAATTTACCAAATACTAATTAAAAAACTATTCTTTTTTTATTATTTAAAAGCAAAAGCATGAACTATTTCAATCGGAGCCAGGATAGCAACATTCACCAGTGACACCACACTGACACACCCACCACGCAATTTCAAATTTTAAAAACTGGAAAACAAAAAACGTTGCGTAACGGCGAGGTACAAAAAGCAAAAGATGGCCCCACTTTTGCCCAATAAAAAAACCACACATATGATAGATGCTCGGTTTGCCAGTGGGCCCGGCTTCTCTCTTCTTGCGCGCCTTCAGCAGTAGAAAGACGAAACAGACCCTACCTCCCTCAGGCCGGGACACCTAAACGCCGCCGCGTGTAGTAAATGAGTTCGAAAACGAGTCCTAGGAACGACGTCGTTTTTCCCGAAAATGGTTGACCAGGAGAGAGAAAATATAGACCTACCAGAATCGCGGCAAATGAATTCGACAATCCACTGAACAACCTCGTCAGAAGTCACACAACCTCGTAATTCCGAGCCGACTTCAGGGGCAAACTCGTAATAACGTGAAAAGGAGCAGACTTTGAGCTTTCCAGCAGAGGAAGTCGGGTGAAAAATAACTAAATAACCTCCTTTATTCTCTGCACGCTCTCTCTCTCTGCGCTGCAGATTTTTTGATCTCCTCAGCCATGGACGACGAAGCTCAGGTCAGAATTCTAAAGTCTAAACCTTTTCTCACTTCTGTCTCACTTGCAATTCAAATACCATCGCCGCCATGTACGCCGACTTTACTTTGATTGCTGAATTTGAGATATTGATCTTTCATCAATGCAATGACATTTTACTTCTTGATGATGCAGAAAATGGCGGCTTTGAAGAAGGCCTACGCGGAGATAATCCTGAACACGGCGAAGGAAGCGGCGGCTCGGATAATGGTGTCGGAGCGCAAAGCTCTTCGCTTTCAGCAGGATCTGTCCGCTTCCAAAGAGGAGGCGCTTCGAATGCTCCTCCGCTTGAAGCAAATGATCGACGCCAAGGTTTATTCTTTGTAATTTGGTCGTTTGTTTTGGATTTGTTTGTTAGTTTGGTTGCTTGATTTTGTTTTATTCTCCATTTTCGCTTGCTGGTTTTGATCGAATCGGTTTTTGCGATGTTTTGGTTGCTTATGAATAAACTGGCTCAAGTGTTTGTCTTTCATTTTTCTGAATCAAGTGAGGAAATTTGAACTCGATGATCATTTAATCCGCATTGTAACTAAATTTGTCACTTTCGGAGGAATTAGAATCGTGAATTCCTTGTTTGTTGCTATCATACCTTAGTTCAATATGTAGTAGTCGTTGGAAGATTTTTAGATTTTGGGGATCTTCTCCTTGCTGTTTGGTTAGGCTCTTTCATGCTGTGAAGTAAGTTTCTTGCTTTTACGAGGCAGTAGTTGACAGAATTGCTGTCTAACAATTTTAATCGAAATGCTTAATTTATTTATGCGCGTTTTAGTGATCTAAGCTGGAGTCTTCTAGATTTCAGCCTTTCCCCTTCTCGACGTATGATAACTTACTATCTGTTTGTTGTGCATTCTTTCTGTAAATCCTCATTGTCTGGGAACTAGATTGTGAGGGAATTTCATGTCATGTGGTTGAATGGCAATCCTTTTATTTTTGTGCCCGATGAAAAGCCTTAGGACCATTAATTTTGAGCATTCTTCTGCTTGTTTTCTACTTGTTCCACGTAATTACAGAAGCAAGTGTGTGTCTTGCTGTGTAGAAATATCAAAATCTGAAACATTACTCAATTATCTGTCATATGGAATTCTGGACGATTTTAAAGGCTTGTATATATATTTCATCCACTTGCACACAATATCTTCTTCGACTGGCTTGAGAGCATAGTGAGGCGCACGTGACACACAATATCTTCTTCGACTGGCTTGAGAGCATAGTGAGGCGCACGTGACGTGTAAAGGAGAACAAAAGATAGTCGAGTAATATGTAGA
>CAMOHE010055466.1:46852-92836 GCA_946598075.1 Artocarpus hirsutus
GTGTCTTGCTGTGTAGAAATATCAAAATCTGAAACATTACTCAATTATCTGTCATATGGAATTCTGGACGATTTTGAAGGCTTGTATATATATTTCATCCACTTGCACACAATATCTTCTTCGACTGGCTTGAGAGCATAGTGAGGTGCACGTGACGTGTAAAGGAGAACAAAAGATAGTCGAGTAATATGTAGATACAAAAGTACAATGTTGAAATTAAGCATCAATGCAAATGTAATCTCGGTGTTATTCTATATAACATATGCAAATGTATTCTCATGTAATGTACAAGTTGTTAACTAATGTTTCATTCGTTACAGACTACTGAAGCAGAGTTGACATCCTTGAACCAACAAAGAAGGATTGAAGAGCTTGAAGCACAACTTGAAGAGGCGGAGGAGGTGATAACTGAGCTTAGAACAAAGTTAAAACAGATAGGAGACGAGCTTGAGAAAGTGAAGAACAATCAGGTTCCAAAAAGGTCCGCACCTTTTCCAAGTTCAGGATGTGAAACTATGGAAACATCTTACATGAATAAAATGCCCAAAAACCTGAGAGCTTTCGATAACAAGTGTTGTAGTACAATGAAACAAACCAATAGATTAAGTTATTCTGATTTGGATAATTTGGACCATAGTAAATCGGATCTTTCCTCCATAATCATGAGGAGCAAAAAGCCTGACCTGTACAGAAATGGATGCACACAGAGAATTTGTGCATTTGAAATAAATTTGCTGGATGAAAATTCACCTCCTTCTGGAGATGTAGACAGTGGCTACTCCCTTGCTGAGAATGAGTTTGTCACCAAAGCTGCTGACAAGCAACTATGTAAACCGTCAAGCCTTAAGGATGATAAGTTGGAAATGGACAAGAAATTATCTCAGGGAGAAAGGAAGAGGCCCATTAAAGTCCGCACATCGAGAAGAAGAAAGACTCGATTTGGGAAAGCCAAAACCTCACGCAGGTCTCTTCAAAGTCAGCTTCTGAAATCTGGCCTGCCATATTCTGTCATGACAGAATCCTCAGATGGGTTGCGAGAAAAGCTTGATTTTGAAATCTGTAACGTCGAGGACAAAATCCCGATACTTTACAAAGGGCAAAGAATAAGAACAAGCAAAAGTTGGAATCATGTTGAAGCCTCGTCCACTTGTCATTCTGGTCAGGCAACAAAGCCTTATACGCCATCACCTCTTCTTTCTCGTTGCAGAACTATTGCGTATTTGCTTGATGGAGGGATTGGATCAGTTGAGGAGGAGTTAAAAACATGTGAGAATGAGGGAAAGATCATGAAGCCATTACCTCAATTTGATTCAGGTTTGACGTTAATCAAAAGTAATGTGAACTCTATGTCAGCTTCTACTAGTGCTACTATGGATGTTAAGGCAACTAACAAAACCAGAAAGCTCCAGCATGCTACAGAAAAGGAGATGGAGTCGAAGGCTGAGGATATGGTGGTAGAACAGGAAAGTAATGTTGTGGAGGATTCAAGGGTTTCAAGTTCTGAACTGAACATTGAAATGACCAATGTGTCAGTGATAAATTGCGACATAGAAACTACAAAAGCATGTGAACGATTAAATGAATCTCCTTGTCACGTTGACAAAAATAGGATGCTCAAATACACATTTCAGAGGAAGCGCAAGAAGGAAGCCACAGGCAGTCCTGACAACATTGCTTCTCCTGAGAAGAGTTCTGTGAAAAGGAAGACAGCAGAAGAATATACTGCGCCAGAGCCACAGAAGTCTAGCTTGATGAATGAATCATCAAGGGACAGTCGGCGACTAGCTCAGGTTGCCCGTCAGGTTGGTTCTTCCCCAGCCCCTTAATGTTATTGTATCTGATTAGTCCCTCGTATATCCGTTTAATACATTATAGGCATCTCGTATTGTCAATTCGACCACCATATTTGAAAAATGGTTTTCATTTGCATGGGAGCCTTGTGTGTTGGTTAAAGCTTTTTGAAAAATTGGCTGAAAATTAGCTCATTCAGGGGATCAAGACATTCTGTGTTGTATGTGAATCTTTAGTGCTAGTGAGTGATGAAAATGAAAGAAGTGTTATTATTTTGTTTGGATCTCCAGTTAATTTAATTAGAAACTATCATTTGGAATTCTTTACTTCTGCTAGAACTACGAAAAAAACATTTCTGCATGTGATTGTAGTATTGATAGTTGCAACTATCTTGTAGGCTTTTGCTTTTATGTGATTTTAGATTATCTAAAAATGTCTAGTTTTCTATTTCTGAGTTTCTTATAGATGTCTTCATTCTTGTTGAGTTTATCCTGCTTGATGATTAAATCTTTTTCTTCATCCTTTTTTCTTGTCTTTTTTGCAGCTTATATCATTGTCCGGAAGACGATGGAGGTGAGAGAGGCAAATGTTTCTCAAGTGCTTGTATGTATACGAGCAAAGTCACCTTCTTATGTAGCTGTTCTTAAGAAGATGCGTCTTTAACTAGAGCGATTGTCGATTAACAATAATTAGTCTTACATAATTTCAGTTTTGTTTAATAATATACCTGTAGTCATCAAAGATACAACTTTACAGTCATCAACAGTTTTCTTACTGAATAGAATTGTGCTTCTCTTATTTGCCTCGTTCTATAGGCAAATTTTGTAACTACAATTTCTTTTGGAAGAAGTTACACTACATAGCACTCTTTTAGGATGAGCATGCAGCTAATTTTAGTCGTAATCGTTAGACTGAAGAAAAAAAAAATAATTTGAGCTGATAAATTTTTCTATATTAGATGATAATTTCTTTTAACGGGTTAGGCTCTCTTTTTTCCAAAATAAGAGCTGCACTACAATCCAATTTTAAGATGTATAATGCACTCAAATTTGAGTCCTTGGATTTGTTTGGAAAATAATACGATAGAAACAAAGAATAAGAACATACAGATTTATGTGTAAATCTAAAACGAAAAAAAACCACGGATAAAGAAGAAAAAAAATCATTAAATTTGAAAAACATTACACAAATAAGCCAAAAACATAAACTAAACAGTCTAAAACTTAAAAGGCCTGATCCTTCCATTACTGTCATGATCTCATAAAAAATCTCTTATTTATTCTTTTATCATAATTGTCACACCAAGAGCTTTAGATCAGACAAACTGAATTTGAGTTACCATACTCTAACAAGATGACTTCTAAAGCGATTTGTGCAGGTAAATTTTTTAAAACTTAGATAAGCATTCCTTTTTAACGGTTGAGATTGTCTTTTTTTTTTTTTCTTTTGGCATGATTGCATGGTTGAGATTTGTCTCGATGATACACCCCAAAACTTTGGAGTTTGTCGTAAATTTTACAATTTCTTTCTTCTATTTTTCCCATAAAAAGTGCCCGAGCTGAATTTAGGTAATTTAGGTACGAATTTCTCGATTTTTTTTCCCCCCAAAGTTGAGTTTGGATCTACTTTGTTCCGAAGATACAAGAAGTAGATACAGTTGTATGCCTTTGATTTCCTTCAAATATTATCCTATTTAAGCAGAGGAAGTTTGAATCTTTTACGTATTTATTTATTATTATTATTATTCAAACTAGTTTCCAACAATTATTGGTCTTTGTCTTGAAAATCAAAACTATAGTTGCAGGCATAATTATACGTCAGCTAAGAAGCATACGTCGAATACAGTCTTTTTTGCCATAAACCTGAGCATCTTGTTCAGAATGATCTCAGTTTATTGTTTGACTATCAACCTTCAACAAAAGAATCATACGAATATTTACTGTGCCCATTTGAGCGTATCTAGTAACAGTAAATTCTGATTCTCCTAGCTTTTCCACAATTATTATAGTCAATTAGTCACATGGTGGCTTATCAATACTGTTTTTTTTTTCCCAGATAATCCAAACCAGGAAAAAAAAAAAAGAAAAAAACGAAGTCTGATATCTAGCAGGACTGGAAATAATAAATTAAAGTATTTGTTTAAGCTTTATTAATTGAATGGCGTAAAATAAAAAAACAAAACCTCGTAAAAGAAAACCAAAGGGAATGATTCTCTGCTTGACTGCTTCCGCTGATGTAGCATGAAAAGTGGACATGTGGGGTCGTTTTCTGATGATGAACGCCTGAACGGTGACCAAACAAGGCGTGCTTTTTGGACTGTTCACGTTTCCTTTCATTGCTCTCACTCGCCCCCCGGCATAATCCTGCCTCACCCTACTGTTGCACTATGCAGCTGCATCTTCTTCCCTTCTCATCCCAAAGGCGTGCAGCTTTGAGCATTAGATATATCTCCACTTTCCCACGTTACCCGAGAGAAATTCACGTCACTAAAACAAATATATATATATATATATATATATATATATGGGCGTTTTCTACAGTCTGGCAGCTTGTTGAAGAAAGGGATGATGCTTTATGACCTGCTATAGTCGGTTTTGTATAGCTGATTCCGCTAATGGGAACAAAAAGTGACGCTTCTTAAGGGCAATTTAGTAATTGAATAGAATTATTTAATTCTCTTTTATTGATAGAGGAAAAGGGTCAGGGGTTAAAGATGTAATTTTAACCAGTTAATATTTTTTTAACTTTGATCTATCGAGGACGATTCAAGACCCAAAGTAACAAGGATTGTAGACATGGTAATGGCCCCTGTAACATTAGTTTGTATTAACATTTAGTTGATTTTTTTTAAACGACATAATAAGGGATTTATTCCATGTCGTATTAGTCGATAAACGACTGAAAGTTTATATTCTTCAACTGACTGATTGAACGACGGGCCGTGAGAGAGAAAAAAAATAATAATAAACGACAAAACGGTATTGATAATGGTAGTAAAACATCGTTTAATGACATGATCATTTGGTTTATTTAGTCGGAATATTTTAATATTTCTTATCTATAAACATTTGGGCAGGAATTTCTTAAATTAAGCAAGATAAGGAGAGACGTGCATTAAGATACTTAACAGACAGAATTCTGAAATACGAATCTTATAAGGTGGTAGAAAACGTTTCTAGTCGGTATTAAGGACAAAATAAGAGTAGAATTCAATGAAACAATTGTGAAAATAATACAGTACAAATGATGGGAGATATTGTAAAAGACCGGCTAAAGTTGTGGACCTCCGGAATATTCTTAATTATTATTGAAGCAAAACTTAGTTGGATTTGGACTACGTGTGGATTATTTTATTAATTGTTGATGTAATTGTCATTTCAATTTCATTTGTGTTTCTCTATGCTTAATGCTTCTAGCTTATTTGGCCAATACATTAGTTAATGCAATTTATGAATTTCAATACTCTGTAGAGATTGACTCATTTATTGTTACTTGGGAAATATAGTTTATGTTGTTGTTGAGACCCAGGAGGGCCGAGAACACCGAGAACACGTAGATAATCGACTTGAGAGTTTTGGTTTTTGTGAGGCTGGGAGGTGATTAATGTCTTGATAATCAAAGTAAGGTTGGGCTGTTGGGGCTTAATGAATTTGTGATTAACCAAGTTAGATATAGATATCAATTTGAGTGTTTGTGCATAGAACCTCGTTTGAAATTTGAGAGAGATAATGAGGTCAACTTAGAGCCCTAAATTAATGAATTGGATGAGATGAAGTTAATAATCATGAAATAGGAAAAGCATAAAAAGAATTGAGTTGAATCAAGTCCCTAGATATATTATCTTATAGATTCTTCATATTGTAAATTATTTATTTTGTTTTTGGTTTTATTTGATTAGTTTCATTAGTTTTTTTATTCATTTTTCTTTAAATTCTAATTGCCTAAATAAAGCTTGATTATTACAGTTGTAATAATTAGCTAGTTTTTAGATTTTAATCATTATAAGAGACAGATAATCCCTAACCCATCACTCTTATACTAAAACTTGACCTGTGTGCCCGTGGATATAGGCATAAAAAGCCTTCAACATTTATGACTTGCACTTTCCATTTATCAACAATCTATTTTTTGTTATTAATTATCATGAGTTTTATGCTAGGTATTTTACCATTAGTTTCGGACAAAAATAACATTATAGTAATTAAAAAAAAAAAAAGGAGTGCTTTTTGGAACATTTCTATCCGAAAATATGTTTTTAGGGACCATAATAAATGGCTTTTTACTTTAATTTTTCAGCCCCTTTTCTTTATTTTCTTCTTTTGGTCCTTCATTTTTTTCCCATCACTTTTACATTTCTTTTATGTTGCTTTCCCTCTAATATCCTTTATATCTTCATATCCACTTTATTAAGTTGTTTTTTTCGTTTCTAATTTGTCTCTTTTAAAATTATTTTCTCATAAACAAACCTCTTTAAGTATTTTTCTTACAGTTTTTTCCCATTAAAATATTTATTCCCTCAAATTTGCTCATATCAATATCATTTTGTCTCCTCATATATTTTTTTATCTCCCTATGAAAAAAATGTAATATACTGAACATGCACGCATAAAGCGCATCTTTTTTCAACTAGTTAATGTTACAAAGGGAAAGTTTTGTGTAGACAAACAACCTGAGTGCAATCTTTTAAAAATATTAATTAGGGGGATCGAACATGATTTATTGTAAAAGACCATTTTGTATTATCAATTTTTCAAACATTTTCATCCAGGAATTAATTGTCACCATTATTGACTTGAAAGAGTTTAATCTCCTCTGTTGATATAAATTAATTTGATTTAATCCATTTACAAATTTTAGGATTTCGTAATGTCCACAAGCACACAATGACATGAGGGTAATAATTTTAATTGATGTTGTGGATAAAATAACATGATTTACAAAGGGAGGACCAGCCCAAGAAGAGATGAGCAAGCTTGAAAACTCTTTTCTTTTTCTTTTTCTTTTTCTTTTTCTTTTTTTTTTTAATTGAAAACACCTTTTGCAGCCGGTTAATACCGGTCAACAAATTTTGTATACCCTTTTACACCCCTAAGATGCCCTTCAAAAATCTATACCATTGGATCTTCTTTTTGTTATTTAATAATGCCACATCAGTTTTGGGAATGATTATAGATTTTGTGGCGAAATTTTTCCCCCATTACGAAAGTGGGGGACTATAGAAGACCTCACATATATATATATATATATATATATATATGTATGTATATATTTTATGTCCCTGCCATACTAAAATTACTGTCGCATAGTTTCCAATTAGTACTGGACCATTTTTTTCTCGATAAAGAAAAATGCAGAAGGGGGTGTCTAGCATTTCAATGTCCCCTATGCTGGTACTATAAGCTCTATCTCAAATAAGCTCTATTTCAAATGTTGACAGGAATGTTAATTGAAGATCCTATTTTTCAATTGAGAAGCAGGTTAGCTTAGTTTTATCGACTAGCCTAACGTTCAGTTTAAGTAGGTTGTTATCTCACAATCACTAAATTCAACACAAGACTAAAATGAACAAACTTTCACATTTAAGAGGAATTTTTTTTAACACTCGAACCTTTAAGCAAAGAAGTAACAATTCTTGTCCCGAGGCCGCCACACTCCATGTGTTAATATAGGACCATTTGTAAAAGGCGACACGGAACCATATTGGATTGTCATTTATCAAGTGTAGAAGTCCCCACTTTCCCATATGGTAATGAAATGGGTTTTTGCTAGGACCAAGCCCAAATGTTAACAAATGTCTTCAGTTTCAAAGCAAAAGAAATTCTTGGTTGGAGAAATTATCATATGGTCGCCATAGTGCTTGCAACTTTATAAGTATGCATGTCTGCTTGTCTCCCCTAATCAGTTAAACAGCTTCACTCCCACCAATACTGATCAACCCAGCTGGCCTCTCAAAAGAGTCTTGTAAAAACTCCATCTCATAAGGCTTTCTTATCAATTAGTATTTAGTTCTACGAGAGAAACACAAACACACACAAAAAAGAAAAAAAAGAAAGAGAGAGAGAGAGAGAGAGAGAGAGAAATGGACAAGGGAAAGGAGTGTGAGAGAGTGACAAAGGAGAGAGAGTTTGAAGATGATTGTTACATTCACTTGGTTTTGTTCACGGCAGGAGCAGCCGTGTTAATGGCTTGTTTGAAGAGAGTTTTAGTGGTGTTTCTTCTAGAAGAATGGCGGGCATGGGTTTTTCTCTTCCTTAACCTCGTACTCTTAGCCATTCTCTTCACTTCAACACTTTCCAAATCAAAGGAGACCCAAGATTGCCAAAGGGAAAACAATGGAGAAGTGAAGGTTACCGAGAAGAACAAGAAGGTAAGGAAACCACGTTCTAAGTGCAGGTCAGAAGAGCAAGTTGTAATAAAGAGTGAAGATTCTGAGGAATGTCAGAAGATTAGTGGGAGATCATTATCTTCAACAAATGATTGCAGAAAAGAAGATATAGAACCTCCTAGGCTGTCTAAAGAAGAGCTCAATGATAGAGCGGAAGCTTTCATTCTCATGTTTAGACAGCATTTGGTTTCTGATGCGAGAAAATGCGGAAAAGAGTACTACTTGTATGAAAGAGCAGGTCAAGTTTCAAACTTGCGCGAAATGAGATGAGATTTGCTCCTCCTCAGCCTCAAAGGAGTTAGTTCTCTTCTTTTTTTGGTCTTTTATTCTTCCAGCATTGTGGAAGTTTAGAGGTTGATCAGTCTATTATGGTGTTTCAGTTTTGGTTTCAAGGTATCCAATTTGCTGACCAAGTGTCTTACCATTGTAGTTCTATTTTGTACTCTAGATATTATACTTATGAGATTATAGAAATAAAATGAGCAGCCTTCAAACACCACACAGTTCTTATAGGGGGAGAAAGAGAGAAATGAGAGCAACCCCACACAAAAAATTAATGAGTTCTGAGTTTAGAGTATGTTTCAAGTCAAGTACTATCACTTTGCCACAGTGTCTCATCATTTCTTATCCCTTGGGGAAAAAAATTGGGCTAATTGGCTCGGGTAGTTTTGTTTAGTAGTTAACAGTTTCATCATTATTTTTTAGGGTTCGTTTGGTAAATAGATTCAAATTATGTTAATTTTGATTATTTTAATTTGAGTTGTGTGATTTAAAATGGTGCTTTAAATTGTTATTTAAATTGATGTCTGGATATGCATTTAAAGTATTAATCTGAATAGAGAATAAAATTGAAATTTGTGTTTAAATAGATAGTAGAAAAGGTTTTTGATTTATTAGCAAATCTAACAAAATTTTCATGATCCTAAAGAATATATAATATGGATCTTCATTTTTTTTTTCATTAGGAACATAATAAAAAAAATATTTTTAATTAGATATCAAATTAAAAATAATTTTTTTGCTTAAATATAAGAAAGATAATTTCAGCTTTAACTATAGCAAACATATTCAAGTTCAAAGAGTTTAAGAGAAATAAAACTCCAGTCTCCACCACAAAAAAGAAAGAAAAAAAAAGCTGCAAGTAGTTGGAAAAGATAAAACCAAGGAAACCCTTCAAACACATAAAAAAAAAAAATATAGCCCATTCAATGTCAGGCACTTGCTATTCTTTTTTCCGTCGTTAGAAATTTGAATGGGCCCCTAAGTCCAAAGAAAGGTGCAAAGGTTCAAAAGATAGTCAAAGCTTTGAGAATATCAATTACTTGAAGTTCTTAATAAGCCCCCTCTAGAATCTAAATTACACTGTGCAAAGTGCCTATTTTACAATCATTGTTCAGAGAACTAATTGCTGAGGTTTTGAAAGTAGTCAGACTGGTATATTGGATGAGAATACTATTTAACTTCATAGGGTTATAACCTGATACGGTTACAAATAAACCAGTAAGACTCAATCCAAAAAATATATACTTAATAGGACTCAAGTTTTGTAAGTAGTGGGACTTTAATCCCATTTAGATGAAAAAGATTTTTGGAATATCAAGTCTCTCAAGTACTAGCCTATTATACATGGAGAGAGAAAATTTGGCTGAACCTTTGATTTTGAACCAGTTTAAGGAACCCTAAAAACAGCCCCTTCTACACCACACCAATCCTGCACCATGTTGGTGCTACATCACCAAGCCAACAAAAATTAGACCGACGCCACCCCTAACAAATGAATGCGATATCCATGCACGGGGAATGCTTTGGTTCTTACCTTCCCTAACTCAAGCTTAACCCAATTGAAAACCGCAAACTCGTCCCGCCTATGTATTCCCCATATGAATAAACTTCCTTGGGGAAAAAATATCCTAAAACTCTTGTTTTTAGTCAAAATATCATGTTTATCACTCTTATTATATAAATGTTTAAAGTATTCTATTTGTTCATTTGAAACGGTCATAAGTGACCCTTAAACTCTTTAAGACATGTTCGGTACACAGGATTAGGGAGAATTAGATTAAATTAAATTTTAATATTTTGTTTAGTTAAAAGCTTTAAAGGACTATATTGGATAAGCTCTTATCTAGTCCATACTTGAATCTCTTTGGAAGGGAATTGGGTAATCCCTTGCATAACCTTTATACATTGTAAAAAAATTCAAAAACCTATTTGTAAAATTTATAAAATTTGGGGTGAAATAATAATTTTCCAAAAGGGGTCAAAATGTAATTTTTATATGACTAAAATATTTTTAATAATTATATTTTTCCTCTATAATTTTAAAAAATTACAATTTGAGCCTCATTTTAAAAAAAAATTATAAAACGCCCTATCCTACTAACACAATACCAAACAAATGATTGAATTAACTAAAATTTTATTTTATTATTTCTAATACATTCTAATACAATCCTCTAACACCATCCCATTCAATGATATCCTATCTTATGCACTAAACGAGCCCTTAAGATTTTGAAGATAATCATATTACCCTTAATAATCTATATCATACAACATTTTAAATATTTTTAATTAAAATTTAAACAAAAATTTATGACTCGAGGTCTTTTGTATATTTTTGACAATTTAGAAAAATGAAAGACTAAAATCCCGTTCCTCGATGCTGATAGGGTGTTGCTCCTTCTGTCCTTGATGATTACGTGGTCACCCGCAATCCCGACCTGCAATCCAGTGCCTCCCTCTCCAATGGCCTTCAATGTAGTCTTTTTCCTTTTCTTTTTGTTTTTTAATTTTTTTATATTTTAAATAATATTGCACATAAATTGGTAAGCATGGTCTTTATTTAAGAAAAATAATTTTTTTCAAAGATATTCTTGACTGATTTTACAATAACAAAGAAACAGTTTGGACATCTATATAATAAGATGCGGAAAGTAAAATTTTGACTAAATTATGCAAGGATAGTTTGAAAAGTTTCCTCATTTAATAGGGTGTTTAAATTATGCAAGGTTAGTTTAAATAATTTCCCGTGAAAACACCATTGGAATTACTTTTTTTGCGCTTCTAACTAACTTTTGTACAATATTTTCTTTCACATGTTACAATATTTTTGGTTCTAAGTTGTGGTTTTATTAACTACGTTCTCAAAAGTCCTACTTGTTCAATCCCACCGACATTCTTCTGCAGTCTGTCCTCACAATAAAGGGAGGCCTGCCCACCATGAATGCATTGGTGTTCATTAACAGGTTAGTAAAGCATTCAATATTTAAAGAAATGAAAGGTAGCTGAAGCAATGGTCCAAGTGAAGGCAGATAGAGTATCATATATCTCTCATTACGGCTGAGACTGAAAGATATCTGCAAAACTGCATTCACATCTACTGCTCCAAAGAATGTCCAAACTCATGAAAGCTCAAGAATTAAATGTGTCCTCCTTTTGGTCCCAGTTCCTCCATAAAAGATAGAAGGACTTTAATTTTATTTTATTATTATTTATTTATTTGTTTTGAAGCAAGATAGAGGGACTTTTGGTACGCTATATGGAGTCTTTCAGCAATTCCGGTACAAACTGCAAATTACTACTGGCCCTAAACGCGGAGGATCTGTGGCGATTTTGGCAAGTCCGATGTGAAAAGAAATTAATCCACCGAAAGGGTGGCAAATATAAAAATAAGATGTCTACTATTCTATATTTTATATCTTGCATTTTCTGTTTATCAAAAAAGTATACCATGTGTTTTGGATGTTCCTCAAAATTAAATTTTCATGTTTCAAATTTCAATTTTATGCCATGTTTACATTTTTACTGGATTAAAACTGATTTTGACCATTGAGTTGACGAATTTACCCTTTGTTGTATATGGATTCACGAGCAATCAAACACTTACATGACCTTAAAAAGGTAGAAATTTGACAAAATTTAAATTCGGAGGTTTAATATCCAAAATATATGTTTTTTTTAAAAAAAAAAAATTAAAATGTAAGTAATGAAATAGCAAATATCCTATAAAAGTTTTGTGACAAGGTTGTGGTAATTATTTCATTTGACATGAAAAAGCGAAACAATAATAAGCATATTTACTACGGAAACACCGTAGCAAATATATGACGTGATTTTGTATCAAAAAAACAATGCGACACATGATTTACAGATTATTATAGTATCACGTGGCTCTGGACCAGAGAATTGGTCATGAGTCGAACCAACGAAATTGCGAGAAGCACAAAAAACATTTTTAAATAGTTGTGACTTAGTTTGAATTATTTTCTTCTCTTAGGCGGTGATAAGGTCCACAGTACTTTGAGAATGTCGTAACAAACAAACTATCCCCACAAGTTTCAGGCCTCATTACTGCTCCTGCATATTTCCACCTCTTATACACATGGCGGCTACCTGTATTGATAGCGAGACAATCTTATCAAGAAAAATTAAAAAAAAAAAAAAAGAGAAGAAAGAAAAAAAAAAAGTAGCAGAGAAAGTCAAAGACAGAAGGAAAAAAAAAAAAAAATCAAAGGCACCCAAAAGTGGCACATTGTGATCAGAAGGGTGGAGTTGATTTAGTAATATGTTAGACCAATATGCTAACAAATTAGATCTTTGCACTATCACATAACTAAAAAGTCCATTAATTAATTAAAAAAAAAACAATGTTGGAGGGGTGCATTGTGGTCACGACTTTTTGCAATCTATCTAATCCAATTGGGCTATGTATAAAATCTTTTAGAGGATATTCAAGAAAAGTTTTCGAATACGTCAAAAAAAAAAAATTCCAAAAAAATAAAAATAGAAGAAAAAAGTATGTATGAAATTCTGTTGCAATATTGATGTCAAAAAAAAGTAATAAATATATATATATATATATATATATATATATATATATATTCTTATCTCACTTGTCAATTTTGGAATTAAACAGACTTAGGAATAAATTTATTGACAAAAGTAGACTTAAATAAAATGGATCATTGCCTATGATGGCTTCACATAAATGATAATACATATGTACTGCGCATCTATCAGTTAAATATAGAAGATCTATCTGGACCTAAGAATGCTTGCCCATTATTATTTCTCCATGGACCACCCACTTATGGTTGGGTACCCCTAGGATTTTTTGATGGTTAAATTTTCATTGACTTGGATATATATACAATTTTTCTTTCCTTTCAAAAAAAAGAAAAGAAAAGAAAAGAAAAAAATACAATGAACTTGTCACCCAAAAGACCACGAGAAATACGTGAGCGTCACTTAACAAAGCAAGTAACGACTCTAATAATGTAGCAAATGATAGAACTTATTGGAAGATTGTGAGGCCAATATCTCTCTCGGTTTCCCATTTGTCCAGTTGGGTACAACTTGCACCACGAGATGTGAGAAAGGGAAGCTTCTTCCTTGTTTTCCACCTTTGACTTATATAATCTTCTCTCTCCCTTTCCCCCCAACCTTTCTTGGGGTTGTCGCAGGAATTAAAAATTCCCGAAAGTTCGATTCTTTGTCTTTTATTTCAATTTCTTTGGTATAGACGGCAATTGAAATGATGATCATTTACAGCCAAATCTACTTCTGTTGAGAGCAACGAAACTAGAAGTCATGTGCTTTCGTATGAGCAAAGTTACAGGAAAGTTAATTCACAAAAGCAAATAACCATCCCATCAATCCTATAATTTTGTACAGTGGAATGGACCGGATCTCTATTCTTAGCCAACATGTATAGCGAGAACCATAAATCAAGAACTAGTGGTAGGATTCCAAAGTGGCTCAAGAGAAAGAACAAGAGAGCTGACTTGTGTCAACCAAATGAACTTTCAGGTCATAATTCTCTGATTTTTTTTTTTTTTTGGCTCTTCTTGTCGCTTCTTTTCAATATTAACTGGTGAGAATTTTTCATTCAGATGGGAATGAAGATGAAAGTGATGAATTCTTGGATGATATTCTCGTTCGGTCTATCGAGACGGATCCATGCACTTCAACCAATAATGAGTTGAGGTAAGATTTATTAACTTTGTCAAAGTTAATTGAAAGAAAAAAAAATTCTTTTTTCTTCCTTCATATTCTCGATTGGGGTAATGCATGAGTCTCTACAAATTCTAGAATCTTCGTGGGTACTTGGAATGTCGCCGGGAGGTCTCCCATAGAGAGCTTGGCTGTAGATTTGGATGAGTGGTTGAATCTCAAAGATGCGGCCGACATATATGTTCTTGGGTACGTTATGATGAAA
This sequence comes from Artocarpus hirsutus, assembly GCA_946598075.1. Taxonomy (NCBI): domain Eukaryota; kingdom Viridiplantae; phylum Streptophyta; class Magnoliopsida; order Rosales; family Moraceae; genus Artocarpus; species Artocarpus hirsutus. The sequence continues at coordinate 61,249 of CAMOHE010055466.1, forward strand.
AGTCAACACCGACCTTTTTGTCACCTCTTCTTAATCGTTTTTTTTTTAATTTTTTTTTTTAACATAACAAAATGTGGTTGTGGTTTGACGGCAAATAGTTTCCGACGTGCAGATTTCAAGAGATTGTACCTTTAAAGACCCGAACAGTGATCGGAGCAGAAGACCCAACGGAAGCAACAAATTGGAACCGCCTCATAGGAAAAACTCTCAATGACAAATATGGTTGTCCTTGGTTGACACCTATGGTAAATCTAAATCGATTCTCAGCTGACAACTACCACTATGTGCCAGCTCTCGACTCCGAAAGGAGGAATAGTGTTAGCGGCTATGGTGCGACTCCAATGAGAGAACGATCAAAAACTATACACGGAACGGCAAACGTTGGGAGCAAGTACAAGCTGATGGCAAGCAAAAAGATGGTTGGAGTCTTTATAAGTGTATGGATGAAAAATGAATTGCTCAGAAAGTACTGCGTTTCAAATGTTAAAGTTTGTTCTGTGGCTTGTGGCATCATGGGTTATTTTGGAAACAAAGGTTCGGTTTCGGTTAGCATGTCAATTGAAGGAACTAGCTTTTGCTTTATTGCTGCCCATTTAGCGTCCGGCGAGAAGAGGGGCGATGAAGGTCGAAGGAATCATCAAGTGTCTGAGATTTTTAAAAGAACTTCTTTTCCTCGGTCCTCTAGAGATGACGATAATCCTCATCCCCTTACCATCCTAGGACACGAGTAAGTGGCACTCCCGCAAATTACAGCTTACCGGTGAAAGTTTCTACTTTTTAAACGCTTGCTTCTGACTCACCACTTTCCAAAATTTACAACAAAATCTTGATTTCACCATATTGTACATCAAAAAGTTACTTTGACACAAACTACAAAGTTTTTCAACAAGATCTAGTTCAACCATTTTTCTTTCTGTGAAATAATTTGGGAGGTATTTCCGACTTTAAATGAACTCCAATTAAACATCATATCATACTAAAATGGCAAACTTATACCAGAGTGGATCAGCCAAAAAAGGGAAAAAAAATACACAACAGACCTAGATGAGATAAGAAATTGATATAAGGTTGAAACGAGAAGAACCTTAACAGAAACAATTCAGAAAAAAGGATAAAAAAGGAGGGGAAAACTATCACTTGTCATCATCAAAATTAGTGCAATAACACAAATCTGTTTTGAAACAGTCGGATATTCTGGTTTGGGGATCTCAACTATAGGCTGTGTATGGAGGACAATCTAGCCAGGCAACTTATAAAGAAGCAAGACTGGAGAGCGTTGCAAGCCTTCGATCAACTTCGATGGGAACAAGAATATGGCGGTGTATTTCAGGGTTGGAAAGAGGGGGACATAGAATTTGCACCTACCTACAAGTATTCTCAATCAAATTGCAATCGATATTCAGGTGGTCTTCCAAGCAGATCAGGAGAGAAGCAAAGAACTCCAGCATGGTAAGAATAATTAACAATTTTTCTTTTTTTTCCCCTCCCACCAGTTAATACTGCAAAAGGGAAACTAATTAATTTTAACTCCAGTATCTACCCCCTTTTTGGGCCCAAAACTTACCAATATCAGTTATCATAAGCCCTGCGTAACCTTATTCCAGGTGGCAAGTTAGGAATTCTCTTGAACTGTCCCCCTCTCTTCAACAAACACAAACAAATATATATATGTATAAAATATATCTTTAACCTACGAATGGTTCTCCAAGAATAGACATGAGAAGATACAATGGCTACAGGTGTGACAGAATTCTATGGTATGGAAAAGGTGTGAAGCAGCTATCCTATTTTCGCGGTGAAAGCAAGTTCTCCGATCATCGGCCAGTCTCTGCATTATTCTCAACACAGATAGAAGTGGTGAAATCTAACAGTACAAGCGTTGTTGATCTGCAAACCATTCTTCCCACCATACTGCCTAACGAGCAAACTGTGAGTTCTCTATCGTGATAATCCCAGATACTATGTCTAGAAATTTTGGTTGCACGAATCAACTCGGTTTTTAAGCATAATTCAGCTTCCAGTTGTGATAGAGATTATATCATTAACAATGCAGGGAACAAGCAGAGGTGGTGATAAAGGCAACTCTACATTGCTTTCCTTGATGATAAAGGACATAGAAGCATCGCCAAGGCATAGGCAGCAATCTTAGTGAGAACAGTTGAGAGTGAATGCGGACGGGCTTTAGACATTGGTTTGTTGCTGCTGGCTTCAAGTGTATACTCAAAAAAAGGAAAAAAAATCTATCTTCTTTTACTGTAATCATATTCTCCTTCATGTCTGAGGTTTTATATTAGAGGAACTGCAAGCATGATACTCTAGATACGTGGAAACGTGTAACGACTAAAGAAATTAATTGAAATGTATATTTGACCTCAAATAAAGCATTGTCCTGTGGTAATCTAACAAAGAGAGACTGCAACAAAGTTAAGGCATTGCTATTCCGTGAATGTTCTTGAAAGGACCTAAAGCAATCAATGTAATTTTCAAAAAAGCAAGATCAGCAGAAGACTTATGGCACATTACGACCCACTTGTGCCAATGAGCCCTCAAATGTCATGACCTCCCAAAGCCATTTGTAGTATGTAGTATGAACACATGCGTGCAAGTTTCTATTATTGTACACTTTTGGTAAGAGAATCACAGGAAAGGTAGAAATATCAAGCAAAATACTTACAAAGGTATTTTGTGCCTCGCTTGAATGAAGAAATCCACCCAGGGCCTCCACGTTGTCTAAATGACAATTGGGACAAATGCATCTTGCCTGCAACTCCTCACCAAGGGTAGTGCACATCTGTTCTAATTCAGAAGTCAGCTTTATTTCAGTCAAGAAAACAATTTCAGTCGGTTATGGCTGTAAACTAAAATCTTTGGTAATCAAAGAAAATTTTCAAACAAAATAAAATAGATTAGAAAAGCAGAAAAAGCTATGCTTCTTAATTGAACAGAGCGTTTGAACTGGCTAAGAGAACTGGGAATGTGGTATTCAGATTTTGAACAGCCACATTGATGAAAATTTGCAAGCTATAACGTACTTCTTTCTTCTGGTACATCTATATAACAAAAGGGCATGCCATCATGAAGAAACCTGTCTTTTAAAAGGAGTTGGAGCAAAATATCACTTTGAATTGTTTTTGAAAATGGAAGTTTCCAAATAAAGAACTGTTACTAGGACTCAAAAGTAACGGCGGGAAAGCAACTTCTATATGCATAAATTTGCTTCAATGCTACTCATCAATTTATCCACAATTTCATAATAATCCCATCCAATGAACAATTCTCTGTTCCTTCATCCACAGAAATCATTCAGGGTTCAACAAGTAAGCACTTTGCAAGGAATTTTCTATAAGGTTATCTTGATAAATCCTGCAATGCTCGTGTTGCTTTAAGTATGACCTCAAGCAGTGATTTTCTCTCACAGTCAATTAACTCCTTCTCGGTCTGCAGTAGCGCAAGATTATCAATCACCCTTGGTTAATTCTTAAGAAAAATATTTGAGATTAACGATAGGATAAACATTCACTATTTGATATTTCCAATTGTTCAAAGGACTAATATAAAACCTGCTTTTGAATATTCTGTTCTGCCAGGTATTCTTCTTTCATCGTAGTTTTTTGAGAAATTACACGGGCTATCATGTCCTCCAGAGTATATAAAGCCGCCCTATTAAGCTCCTCTCCTGCAAGTTTGCAGTATTCTTCTGATTCAAAATTGGAGATCTCTTAGTCTCTCCAAAATAAATGGAATCATCAACCAATGACTAGAAATTTAAATTGTGTAAACAAGCTAATACCAGCTAGAGCATGAAGAGAAGACGCTGTGAAAATTGGAATTAACTGTCTCTTGGAACTTCCTGAATTGATCAGTTACCAAGATATATTATACTTTACAAGTAGAAAATACCTGACCGCACAATACATCTCTTGTCAAAGCATAATTCAGTTAGATATCTACCAAGCATCTCACTAAAATTTGATCTAAAAGATGCCACGACCTTAAAAAATAAGTTCTAACCTTATCTTAGCATTGAGCTCAAACATTTGGCGTGTGAACTCATCACTGCATGAGTAGTACATGCAATAATTTCAATATTTGTCAGCATATCATTTTAAAATTCCAAACCAACTAAAATAAACATAAAATGAGAATCTGACCGTAATTCTCCTTCTTCGTTCTTTGCAGGATAGAAGAGTAATTTTCAAAGGTTGAGGTCCAAAAGACAGAAAATATACAACAAGTAAGAGTCAAATTTTAACGAATTCTTCTTTTTTCCTCAGAAATTATCATGAAAAATAAAAATAACATTAAGAGGCGTGCTTAATGCCTTAAGAGCTTCTAAAGCAGATCCGACGGTGGAAATTTTGCATTTAATCAGATTAATCCTTGACTGAGAATAATTTAAGCAGATTACGCACTATCAGATCAAAACCTAATCAACAATGCATTTCGACCAAATCGTGGATCGAAGTCTCGCTCAAAGCCAATTCAATTTCATAGCCCTTCAGCACTTGCTCGGCGGTTTCTTTGGTTCGTTTAGCATCTTCAAGCTCTGCATTTGTTATTTCCGACTCCGATCGAAGCTCTTCACTGCGCTTCTTCAGACCTACTATTCTTCGTTCTGCATATCGTTGAAACACATACAGTAATCAATCTCTTATTAAAGTTTCGAGCCAATTTCTGAAACCAAAATAAACAGTCTGAACAGTAAATAGCGGAAAATGGATGATTAAGAGCTTAATTTTTGATGATCTCGTAGTTCTACATTTTCTCGGTCAACTAATTCCCTTCTACTCCTTTGCGCTACAATCTAAATTTTCTCGGGAACCAAACGAATAGTCTGAGCGGAAAGTGTTTACCTCCTTGCGATTTCTCTGTGGCAAAGTTGCGAATTAGGGTGAGACACTGCTTCTGAGAGTCACTTCCCAGCGTTCCCGCCAGTGCTTGTGCCGTGCTCCTGTTTCGCGCTTCTTCTGCTGAACCGCGCAATCGCGGCTATTTTATGTGGACAAAATATAAATTATTATTATGGAATTAAAATGTAGCATTATATTTAAAATATTTTAAAAATATTTTTAATTATATAATAATTATTTAAATAATATTATATATTATATTACATAATTATATATAAATAATTTTGATGATATTATTATAAAATATTTATAAAATGTGTCATATTTTAATTTAATAAATTTAATAAATGTAGTTGCACAGTTGGCTAATTAACCCCTATACATATATAGGTCTGTTTTGGGGCGAAAAAAAAGCCCATTCCATCTTGAATTTACAGGCCCAAAACTTGGCCCAATTTTAAGACCTTTATGTTTCACGGGATAGGAATCGGTTGAATTTAGAGGAGCATTAAGAGGACCGGGGCATTCGAATAAACCAATTTTACGAGAGTAGTTCACGACAAAAGTGGTACTTATACACATTTAGCTAACTAGTTAGAAACTAAAAATTTTAATTTAAAAAAATAATATATAAAAGTTTTATATTATAATAATTTTTTTATTTTAATTGTTGAGCATTTTATATTATAATTTGTCCACTTGTCAACGTCCTTTTAACGTAATTTGTACTAACACGGTAAAGGGGTAACTTAGACTCGGTACAACTTACCAAGTGTAGCCATTCATCCTTGCTACTTTATTTATAAACTAGGCTTGAATCTTTTGCAAACGTATTTTATACAAATAGTAACGCCTTAAAAGCTGTATTCCTCTAATTTACTGCAAAGAATTATACAACGTTATGAAAAAAACCTCGGGTTCACAAATTTTGATTAAGTTTTGCCATAAGAAAGTTTTCACCAAACATAGCAAACCAATATATTTAGCATATCAAAAATATTTTGTCAAATACTAATTAAGTGTTTGATAAATAGGTCCAAACTCATGAGTTTGAACTCAACAACTGTAGCTGATGAGAGCTTTACATTGTAGTATATTTTTGTTTTACACTGTAGCATATAAAAGCTTTATATTATAAGTTACTTTTGCTTCATATTGTAATATGTAAAAATTTCACACAGTTTAAGTTCAAGTTTTAGCTCATTTGTCAAAGCCACGTGACTGACGGTATCTGCTACTCGGTAAGCTGGAAATTAAGGAAATGATTGTATCAATTACCTTCAATAAATATTTTTTCATCGTAAATTCGCTGGGCAAAGATTCATTATTAATCAACGTAGTATTCTCAAGATATCTCCATAAAATATATCTTTTAAGGACCCATTTTCATGTTCTAATAAATATAATTTTTTTTTCCATAAAATAATGTTTTAGATCCAAAAGTAAGCTTAGTTCACTTGAAAAAAAAGGAGATTTAAATAGATGACGAAAAGTAAAAGGGAGACAAAGAATGGTTGCAGGAAAAACCTACCGGTAAATTCATATCTTATTTCACTTAAAGGTGAAGAGTTTTAATCTACCTACTCCTAGATTCAAAAAAAAAAAAAAAAAGAGAGAGAAAGAAAGAGTTTAAAATGTATGTTTGATCTTGGCCAATAATAATAATAATAATAAATTTGGGCCCCCACTATTTGCACAATAAAAAGAATTAGAGGGAAAAAAAAACTTCTACTAAAATAATTATGATTTAGGAGCAAAGATATTTTACCGGGACCATTGGGCATGTTCTAATGGATGCTAGGTGGATCACTACCTAGTGCTGCCAGCAATTAGCGCTTATAGTCAGATCTCCCTCCAACAAAAGTGGAAGATTACGAATCTGAATATAGACTATACGTATTGAACGTGTTTTGGAATCAAATTAGAATTTGATGTTAAAACTTAAGTATTATGTTAATATGTAAGCTTTATATCATAACGTATTTTTATTTTATACTATTATAGATGGTTGAAACTTTAATACTTACTTAATTTCCATACGCATTGATTATGTATATGGAATTATATAATATCTTTATTTACTCTGAAGGTCATAAATTTTTATTTTTCACGTTAAGTGTCTTGATTAATGATCTATAGCTTTATTTCGTGCTTTTGTGGGTTTGATAAGACATAATTTAGGTAATGCTCACTTTTTATTCACCAAAAAGAGGACAACTAATGCTTACTTTTTTTTCCCCTTTACCTGCAAAATTGTTCACCCACTAGGTTTCTCTTTGTTTTGATCCTTTTAATGTGTTTATTTCTTGAAGTGGATTTTCTTTTTCTTTTATTTTTGAAATGGCAAGCGGATTTTCTTTTGATCCTTTTTTATATGATTCTAGATACATATAAAACACTGAGAATTATTGCATGCATGTCACAGATTATTATAGACTGAATTCAAAGACGTCGAGGATAGAGAGCAGTGTTAAAAATCTCCACGCGTTCTTTAAATTAAGTGCTTGTAAGGACTAAGGATATATCTCTTCGTATTTGTTTAAACTTGTGGGCTGTTTGGAATTTTGTTTGAAACCGTTGGTTGCGACCAATAAACAAACGGTGTAAAGATCTCAATAGAAATAACAAAAAGCGAAAAGTTACTACAGTGTAAAATTTTCATGTGATATAAGTTTCAAACCAATATTTTCAATTCTTACTCTTCAAAACACCCATTTAAATATTTGGAATTGTTCCAAGTGTAATTTATAAGGAAAGATGAATGATAGTTTCACACTCCGGAGTACAGGAGGTGTCTTGGTGGATTAATTAAGTTAATACAGAAATTTAGTTAAAATTTAGGTTTTAGAATTAAATTTATAAACAAAAATGTAATAATTTTAAAATCGTTTAATTAAAGCAAGCAATTATAATATTCGAACAAATAAAATAAGCGATAAGGAGATAATAAAATAATAAAATAGAAGGTGATGCGAGAATGGGTCCCACTGACCCACATCTTGTGCATACATATAATATTGACAATATTACAATATAACTACAGTCCAAAATAAAAGAAAAAATTAAGATTTTACATGCCTTGAATTGTTGTACTACAAACTACCCAAATCTTCTATTGGTCGCAAGTCCGGTCAGTGGACTCTTCTTCAATCCTAAGCTGATATTCACCTAAGAGTAAGATTTTTAAAACAAATAAAAAGTGAGCGAAAGGCTCAGTAGAACTATAATTTAAAAACATTTAATTTTAAAAGAAATTTCATTATTCAAATGAATATATAGAAAACAAACTAGAACAAATAAATAAATAGATGAAAACTTAATAAAAGGTTTCCTTACCAAAACAGTTTAAATAGCTCAACCAAAAAAATACTATTTCCTTTTTCCTAGGCAAACCATATATAAATCACCACCGTAGTGGCCCAGCTGGGTTTTGGGACCTGCCTCCAAAGTCGTGCACCACACGACCCGATCTTTGATATGGCATCATTCCCCAATATATATATATATGTATATATATATATATATAAATATATCTTTTCATGATTATCAAAATCTCTTTTTACCAAATATAATCATTTACATTCATTATGAGGTTTGTTATAAAATTCACCTTAACATACTGTTTGTGGAAACATTCAATAAAATCCTTTTTGAATCAGTTATTGAAAACATTTGATAAAAATCCCTTTTAGGCCAAAAATGATTTTTAAATCGGGTTACCAAAAGAAAGGGGTAGAAGTTCTACCTTGATACTCATGTCGGTGTCCCACGTCGAAATTCTGATCCGCTATATGTTAGCTCCGTGGATCTACGTACAACCTTAAATGTATAAGAACTTTGTTTATCAGTATCTAATTAAGATATCCTATGTTACTAAATCATCTCATGGTGTCCTAGTGTGCCATTTAGGTTTATAAAATTATTTTACAAAGTTGAAATTTTAATCGGGGTTCAAAACGATGAAAACGAGTGAAAAATTACAAAATTTTACTATGCCCGATCGGCCTGCCGGTCCCCCCTGGTTCGGCCGGCCAAACTGCACAGTTTGGCCTGTCGGAAAACCAAGTCCGGTTGGCCAAACTTTCCTAGGTTCGGCCTGCCGAACACATGAATCCGGCCTACCGAACACAAAGTTCGGCCTGCCGTTCTAGAAAAATTTTAGAATTTTTTAAGCACGGGTCTTGGCCTCCCCGAGCCCAAATCTTTAATTCTAACATGTTTTCTCAATTATCAGGCATGGGTAATGATTATAATTGATAGAAAAACATAGTAGATTACTTTTTAATGCTTTAAAACAAGTTTTGAACAAAATTTTTAGAAAAATCCAAAAATAGAAAAAAATAGAGAAAAATAAAAAATCTTGATTTAAATCCGTTTTTGATGAAACGAAGTTTATATTCTAGTTATTCTAAGTTCCTCTAACTTAGATTGAAGGTTTTCTAAGCTTAGAAAATCTTAGATTTTGAAATGTAAGAAAAATTTAAAAAGTTAAAAAGTTTGAAAATTTGAAAACTAACATTGGATTAAGCTTTGAATCGAGTTTGTGGTTGCTTAATCGTGTTCCCGAGCCTTCAATTCACTAACCCGAAGCTTGAAATCGAATTTTGTTTCAAATTTTTTGAGAGAGAATGAGAGACAAAGAGAGAGAGTGAATGAATGGGAGAGAGAGAAGAGAGAGGAAAGAGAGTGAAGAAAGAAGGGAGAGTGAGAGAGCTTAAATAAAGGAAAACGGTGGACGGTTTCACTGTGTGAAAACCGTGTGCCGCCTACGGTTTTATAAAATGAGCATCTTTCAACATTTGACAAATTGAGTTGTTTCAAAATTTAAAATAACAATTAAAATAGTCAAGAGTAATTAAAAATCATTAAAACTATCGAAAACAACTTAAACCTGAAAACTTCACAAAATAACTAGATTAAGTTTAAAATATTCATTATGACACACAAATTCACCATTTTACACATTAATAACATCTAATTAATTTTAGGGTGTTACAGGTAGTGACGACCTAGTAAATTTCAAAGGGTACCAACAAATCATTGATGAAAGATGAATTGTAGTGACAACCTAGTAAATTTCAAATTTCAAAGGGTACCAACAAATCATTGTTTACGGATAGCATTTAGTATAAAAAAAAAGGCCCAATCTAAAGATGATTAGTGCTTGGTTGTTGAACTATTTGAAGACTCCTAATGAAGTTCAACCTATGTGAGACAAGCATCTTAAATGCAATAAGCTTGCTAGAAGAACATCATTCACGTGAACTTCAAAGTGGTGCCGCCTTAAATAAGAGTTTTTCTGTCTTAAAAGTTCATGAAGCAGGACGAGTATCTGATCATTAAAAGTGTTAAGTGAGTATGGTGCATAATAAAAAAGAACGCAATAATGGTGGTTATATATATGGGTATCACCAATTTTTTCAAATGAATAATTTCAAAGTGTCATGATCCAAAAATGTGGAAAAAAATTGCTTATAAAATTTTATTTTTATTAAATTAAATAAAATTCAGATTGCTTACCTTTTTCACAAGCCTTTTTTTTTTTGTGTTAAATTAAATAAGTAATGATAAAGCACGGAGAAGAATGAGTACTATATTTTTAAGAGAAGAGAGAAAACGTGATAATTAGATAATTAATTTTTTATCTTGTTTTTTTATTTATAAAAAAAAACCAAAAAGGGTATAAGAAAAGCGTGTTTCTTATACTTTATTTTAACGAGGAACATAAGTGAAGCAGAGATCATGGAAGCCGCAAGGACAGCTAATGTCCATGATTTCGTCATGAGGCAAAAAGATGGGTACGAGACGTGGTGTGGGCACAGGGGATTACAACTCTCTGGTGGACAAAAACAAAGAATTAAAGTAGCAAAGGCCATATTGAGAAACCCGGCAACGTTGATATTAGATGAGGCGACCACTGCACTTGATAGCCACTCAGAGAGAGTCGTGCAAGATGCTATAGAGCACACGATGATGGGCAGGACTAGCATTGTAGTCGCACATAGATTATGTACCATGCAAAACTACGATCAAATTGCAGTATAGGATAATGGAATTGTTGTAGAGAAAGGGACCCACTCATTTCTGATGGCCAAGGGACCCACAGGAGCTTATCACTCACTCGTAAGCCTTCAAACTACAAAGTCAGAACTTATATATCATGCGTATAATTAGGATTAACGAATGTCATTATTTCATCATGTTAGTAGCTACACAATGAAATTTTACTGTATTTAAGAAACCGCACATGGGTTGTGCCAATGTAGTATGTATTATATCGATTCCATTGCCAATAGTACAAAAGCAAGTATTTTAAGTCATAATAGTCATAATTTACGTAACTGAAACACTTAAAAAAAAATCTTTTTTCTTTTTTTAATTTATTTTAATATGTATATATTATGAAAATTAAAGGTGAAAATTATCTATCAATTGATTTCTGCTTACAAATTCTCACCTACTTAAACAAAATGATTACGTCCAATATCTGTCTAGGTTTTGCTACTTCTCTAGCGATAGAGTTGAAAGCTCATTTAATCTATAACATTTGCATCTGGTTATACAATAACTGCATGTATTAGAGGTCCTAATTATAATTAAGAGCAATAAAATCACAAAAGTAAAAGAAACAAATACCAACATGCAAAATTTTTAGTGGTTCAACCTCTATATGAGGGTTATATCCACTTTAAGTTGGTGTAGAAAATTTCAATTAAAAAGAAGTCAAGAAGAGAAAATGGCACACCTCATAACTTTCTATATTTTCTCAAAGCTTTTTAAATTCTTTTAAATTAACAAAAGGTGGGCAACCGAATTTATAAGTGTGACATTCCTAAAATACTATTAATAAGACTACTCTTAATAAAATTTAGGTCCTGCATGGTAATCATCGTCAGAATAATAATAATTAGACTATCTAACGTGGATAAAGATTTGCATACGTCATATTATTTTTTTTGGTTTCTGTGTTTGTATTTTATCTTTTTTATTTCAATGATTTATCCTTTGAAAAAGGAGGAAAAGAAAATCATTCGAATTAAGATTTGAGGGGGGAAAAAAGGAAAAAGACCTTATTGAAGGAAGATCTCTCTCGCTTTTGCCTTTACCTATTACTTTTGTTTCCTAGGCACCTTTACCTACATTTCTCCTCTTTTTCTTTTTTTCCTTTTGAATTGTTTGAGGTGGACTTTCTGTTGATATTTTTCTACCAAAAAAACAAAGAAAAGAAAAAAACTCTTTGGTTGATATATATCTCTTGATCTCATTTTCTAAGCTACTAGTCACAAATGAACACATCACAGAATTACAAACAGTAATTATTGCACATAAAATATCACAGAATAAGTAGAAAATATTTCACAGAATAAGGACGAATTTCTTTGGGTGGGTTGATTCGCAGTAGATTTATAATTTATCAACTTACAAGAAATAATTTCACGGATTTGCTTGCCTGTCCAAGATATGCAAATAGTCTTCGTCCATTTGTCTATATATATGATATCATAGTTTTATAAGATTTTGTATGATATGTCTCTCCGGTTCATCTTGAACAAGTTTGTACATGTGACTCGTGCGCGATTATGTTCGATTTTACAAGATTCTTACGAGATCACATGCGTGTCTTTAAGTTTGACCTGCATTGGACATGAAGCTGGTGCTTGATACATAATGGTGAGTGCAATAAATAAATCATAAAGTGATTGAGAGGTAAAAATATATTAGGAAAAGTCCCACACCAGCTAAGGATGAGTTTGCCATAGGTTTATTGGGAGTTGAGTTCCTCTCGCATATGTTAGGATATTAATCAAAAAAATTTTCTCTCAACTATAATCCATCAAACACTATGCCATTGAACTTTAAAATGTAACATTTGTTCCCAGCTTACCTTGGTTTTGAGCTGGGATTGTTTTGTTAATGTTTCACAGTTTGGCACAGTATTATAAGAACTATAGTTGAGGAGGGATTTTGTAATTAATCTAATAGGTAATTAATTTTATGATCATATGAAACCCATGTTGTTATAGGCATTTAGGATGAAGTGTGGAGTAAAACGGGTGCGCTAATTTGATGTCCAATTGTTAGTGTTTTAAATAGCGTCTAATCAATAATATGATGATAACTTATATAATGAAAAGCATATAAAAGTCAATTAAGCATTATATTTCAATTTTTTTCAGTAATATATTATAATATAATTGATTAGATACTATTTAATACATCAAAATTAAATAGAAGATATTTGAGTCCTTTTTCTGGGATATACTTCATAATCTCAATCAAAGGCTTTGCCCGCTTAGTGGGTTGTAGGGCACATGCTTCAGGACTAATGGTGGTGTGACCAGATCATCTTTGAATAGCTTAACTCATTTATATATAGAACCACCAAACACCAATTATCTTTTTCTTATTTATCAGCAACAAACAACAAAAGCCAAGAAATTTAAGAATTTAACATCGTGCGTAGAACAAAAAGTATGAAAATATCACGTGCATAACAATGGGAGATTATGATGGATCGCATAGGAAGATTCTTAAGAAATCATCCACGTAATTTATATGCTTGAAATCTTTTTGTTTGTCTGTAAAATGTTTGGCCTTTCTAGCAAACTAATAACCAACTTCGGCAATCTTATATTCAAAACATGGCTGCGGAAGTGAGAAATTTGGAGGGCAAGAAGCGTTTCAGAAGTGGTTCTATACGATCACTGTTGGTGCATGCCGATGGGATATATATGTGTTGCTGATGGCTGTCTGGTTTGTAGAAGCCATTTTTGATGGGCTGACCGACCGGCTTCGATTGCTTTTTTCTGCCCCAATGATTAACAGCATTGGAAATGTCTCCAAGTTGGATGCAGACGTTTTGCAACATAACCTCAACAAGGTTTCTCCCTCATCATCACTCCATCCCTCATGATCTACATATTTTTATCTGCATATATATATATATATATATGTATGTATGTATATATGTAATCTCTGTTCCTAACATAGTTTTGATGGCTATCAGAATATAGTGATGCAGTTATACTTGGCTTGTGTTTCATTTCTGGCTTGTTTTCTAGGTAATTAATAAATCCATTCTTAGTATCGTCCCAGCATCTTTTGCTTATAACATATTCATAATTTGTTCAGTATATTGATGAGATTTTTTTTTTAATCTATGCTTATTTATGATAAAATTTTTGAAGGATATTGTTGGACAAGAACAGGAGAGAGACAAGCTTCAAGGATGAGAGCCAAATATTTGGAAGCAATATTGAGAAAGGACCTAAGTTACTTTGACTTAAATGCAACGAGCACATCGGAGGTTATAACAAGCATTTCCAATGATAGTCACGTCATTCAAGAGGCGATTAGTGAACAGGTTAATGTTTTGTATGATTCACAGGCAATATTTTCTTTTATAGAACTTAAATTACTACAGTATTTTTTTCACATAAATTAATTTTCATATAAACCAGCTTCTTTTTATCAATAATAATAATTGAATATAGGTATGGACTGAGCCATTTACAAACGAGGATTTACAGCCATCCACCTAAATTTTTTTCCTTTTAATTCTTCATATAAAATTTTTGTTTTATCTCTTTTAAAATTCTACGTTTCTTTATTTAACTCACCTTTTTGGGCTCATTCCCTGACTAATTTTCTAACTCCACTAAACTTTTAAGGTTTACTTTTTTTTTTTTTTTTTTTTATAAATACTACATATTTTTATTTATAACACAGCTTAATATATAATATGAATGATAGTATGACATAAACTTTTTTAAATGTGACATAAATAAACACAACTTTTAAAAATATGACATAATACGTAATTCTATCTTCGGCCAGTGTCCCCTAAAGCCCAAGCATTCTTTTAAGAATTTGCCTCAAAACTCAAATGCTTGACAAATTTATCCCTAATTTATTCCCTTTTATTTTTTCATTACAACATTTATATAAATTTTATTAAATATTTAAATTATACCCTAAATTATGATTTTTGAGTTATACATGTTTCAAATTTAAAACCTCAAATAAATCCAAATTCTATTATTTTTCAGTATAAATTCATAATTTTTTGGACTCTAAAACCTCTAAAAAATTTTATTCAATTCACGTCCCTAAAAAAAAAAAAAAATTCCTGGCTCCGCCCTGTATATTGTTCAATTCACGTCCCTGACAAAAAAAAAAAAAAAAAAAAAAGAAGACTTCCTGGCTTCGCCCTGTGTATTGGTCCATTGAACAATGTTATTTGACTACTACTTGTAAGGTTTAATATTGTTCAAACATATTGTTTTTCAACGTAGTCATTTAGATGTTGCGTTTATTCATTATACAGAGTTCTATTCTTCCACCTCATATTCTGTTTTACGTCGTGTTTGTTTTTATCAAAAAAACCGCTTCTTTACATAGTCATTAAATTTATAGACTATATATCCATATATCGCCTTTGTTTGTTATTCTTAATATTTTTAATAGCTTAGTCGTTAGTTTGTTGACACATAATTATGGAAATTGTAGTACTGCCTATATTCTAATAGCCATAAAATTTAAGACGTTACAATTACGTCCTAATTACTATGTTCCTTGTCCCATATTTGGCCATTCTATCATAAAACAGTGAACAAATTAACGAAATTAACCATGAGCCGCTATATATAGTTAGTGGAGGGTATCTTAAACAAATCATGCCTAAAGAAAATTCAATTTGAAAAAAAAAAAGGGAAAAGAGGGAAAAAAAAAGTATGTTTTTGCTCCACACGAGCTCATTAGCTAGTGAAGTATGTGAGGCTAAACTTTTTTAAAATTCATCTTAAAACGTATTTTTTTAGACATGCATCATCAACCGGTAATGTGAGGTTGATTTAGGTGATTTCTTTGACTTTTAATTATTTTGTGACTAGAGAGTTAAACGTCAAATTATAACGTTTTGAAGTTTGGGGAATAAAATTGAGATAAAGAATAAGGTTGGCCGAAATTGAAAATAGCCATAATTTAATAAAATTTCTTTTTACTAATTACTAATGTGAGGAGTAGTTGCAAAATATTGATGGGATGGGTGATGAACCATCTCAATGACTAGCCTATAAAAAAGGAAGTTTGTCAAAATGATCACTATCCGTCAAAATAAAATTAGTAAACTACCTTTTCTCTTTTTATATGGAGCGACTTATTAGTTTGTCACACATAAAAAAAGGGCCGCATTGAGTGATTTTGATATTAGTTTTGTAAATTAAAATTCTTGAGAGTCATTTTACATAAAACTTTCTGTTAAAATAATTTGTAGAAGAGCTCATCCATAATATGCCTTTTTTTTCATTTTTAAAATTCAAGAAAAAGCTTCAACCTACAAAGTAAATAATAAATTTTAAAGTGTAAAAATGTCTTTTCATCAACATTTTGGACTAGTTTAGGATAGGAGTGTCTAATATTACTATTATTTTTGCAAATTACTCACATATATATATATATATATATATATATGCGCGCGCACGCGCACACATACATGTAGACACACATCCATAAATATACCAACTCTTTTAACAAAAGTATTTCTGCTCCTTGGTGAACAGAGCATTTGGCGATGCTTTATCCAGTTTGAGTGACATAGCTGAGCATGTTGTTATGAAAATAATGTGATAAAAGCAAAGAGCAAAAACAAACAAAGAATTTATATGTAAACTTAAAACGAGAAAAAACCACGGGCATATGAGAAAAAAATCACTAAACTCGAAAGATTACAATGGAGGCGTTAAGGAAGCTAAAAATTGTTAATGATAAAATCTTAACGTAATATATCATATATATATATAGGTATATACAAAATCCTATAAGCCCACAAACATAAACTAAACGGCCCAAAAACAACGGTTCTCATGAAAAATTCTACTTTTATTTTTCTTTACAATTGTCGTACCGTAAACTTTTCGGGTCGAACTAAATTAAATTTAGGTCACTATACTCTAACAAATGTTCTGCTGGCAAGCGTATAATAGAGATGATAAAACATACTCCCAAAATCGATCCAGAGAACATGAAAGGCTTGATTTTAGAAAATGTTTATGGTGAAATTGAAATCAAGCATGTAAATTTTTTGTATCCATCAAGACCTGAAAATGTAGTTTTCAAAAAATTTTGCCTAGCCATCCCGGCGAGAAAGACCATCTCCTTAGTGGGGGCTAGTGGCTCAGAAAAATCAACAACAATATCATTACTGCAAAGATTCTACAACCCACTTGAAGGGAAGATTCTTCCAGATGGAGTCGCCTGAATAAGTTGCAGCTCAAGTGGCTAAGATCACAAATGTCATTAGTGAGCCAGTAGCCATCACTCTTCTCAACATCCATCAAGGAGAATATACTTTTTGGGAAGCAAGACGCCACGATGGAGGACATTCTTAAGGTTTCTAACGCTTGTGATGCTCATGAGTTCATCTCTCAACTACCGCAAGCATATAATACGCAGGTTAGTGCTAATCCTTGATGTAGTTTTTAGTTTGATTACAAACTTTCCTTGATTGAAACCTGTACTTTTAATAATCAGGTGTGTGAAAATATAAACAGCTTGGTGACAGAGGAATTAAATAGTCAGAAGGACAAAAACAAAAAATAGCAATTGCCCGAGCAATAATAAGGGAACCTCGAATCCTCCTCCTCGACGAGGCAACCCGAGCACTGGACTCTGAATCAGAAAGAGTCGTCCAAGAATCTATAGACAAGATAGCTATAGGCAAAACCACCATTATCGTCTCACATCGCCTATCTTCTATAAAAAAATGTTGACCTTATTGTTGTAATGGAAAATGGCCAAGTCAAGGAAATAGGGTCACACAATGAGCTAATGATGAAAAAATAAGGTTTGTACCACTCACTTGTTTGTCTCTAACAAATCGAGAAAGAGAAAAGCCTAGAAGAGTTCAATTCTCCATCCTCTACCTAGATCAATTAAGGATTACAACAAGAGCAAGATTGATTTTCCCTCGGATGTTAGAAATTCATACCCTGCTAACTTTATAGGACCTAGTCATCCTTCCCTAGTTGGAATTGACGACGATTCAGAAGATCTAAATAATCAAAGGTTGTTATTTTGGAGATTATTAAGTTTGAATAAGCCCGAGTGGAAGCAAGCAATTGTGGGGTGTTTTAGGGCAATTGCTTCGGGTGCAATAACGCCTTTGTATGCAATTGTGATTGGAATGACCATATCAGTGTATTTTTCGGCCGATCACAATGGGATGAAGAAGCAGATTAGGATTTTTAGTATTTTTCTTTCTTGGATTGTCGGTTATCACATTATTGGTCAGGATAAGCCAGTCCTATAGTTTTGCATACAGTGGAGAATACTTGACTAAGAGAATTAGAGAGAGGATGCTTTCAAAGATACTCACTTTTGAAGTGGCATAGTTTGACAGAGATGGCAATTCTAGTAGTGTCATTTGCTCAAGACTTTCCAAAGATGCCACCACGGTGAACATATAATACATATTTATACATACATATTACCATCTTTCTTCTTAGTTAGCATGTATTTCACGCTATAATTTATTAGATATACATGCACAAACGTATAATAAGCATACATACATGCACGTGCATTTTCATAAGTGCAACAAGTTATCAAGAAACTACACATGCAAAGGAGAAATTCGAATATTACACAATGATACAAGTAATTAATACATCTGTTTGATTGTTATTTTGTAGGTGAGATTTTTAATGGTGATAAATTGTCTCTTCTTATACAAGCAATCACAGGAGTAATTATAGCATGGATAATAGGGTTGGTCATTGCATGGAGACTTGCCATTGTCTTAATATTTGTCCAACCCCTTCTTGTTGCATGCTTCTACAGCAAGAGTGTCTTGCTAAAAAACATGTCTAGAAAGGCATTTTAATCCCAAGATGAGAGCACCAAACTTGCTTCTGAAGCTGTGTCCAACTTTCGAACTGTTACCGCATTTTCTTCTCAAAGTCGAATCCTCAAACTGTTGGAAAAGGCTCAAGAAGGCGCACACAGACAGAGCATCCGCCAATCATGATTTGCAGGTATCATACTTGGTTTTTCCGTAGGCATCAAGATTTGTACATTTTGCTTAAAGTATTGGTATGGTGGAAAACTTGTCTTTGAAGGCTACATCAGCCCAAGAGCAGTATTCCAAACTGTTCTTGTGATAGTCTTCACAAGTCGAATCATTGCAGATGCTGGAAATTCGACCACTATCATTTTCAAGAGTCAGGAAGCCATTCGGTCTATATTTTTAATATTTGACCGAAAGACAAGAAATGATCCTGAAAACCTAGAAAGTTGTCAACCTGAAAAGATAACTGGCCAAATCGACCTTCATGATGTTCATTTTGCGTATCCAACTAGGCCAAATGTAATGATCTTTTGTGGCTTCTCAATCCATATTGAAGCTGGAAAGTCGATAGCTTTCGTGGGAAAAAGTAGGTCAGGTAAATCAACAATAATTGGCCTAATCCAAAGGTTCTATGACCCACTCAAAGGCGTAGTCAAGATCGACGGTCGAGACATGAGGTCCTACCATCTTAAGTCATTGAGAAAACACATTGCACTCGTCAGCCAAAAGCCAACTTTATTTGCTGGCACTATAAGAGAAAACATTACTTACAGATTGTCAAATGACATAAATGAAGCAGAGATCATCGAGGCTGCGAGGGCAGCCAATGCTCATGATTTCATTCCAAGGCAAAGGGATGGGTATGACACATTGTGCGGGGATAAAGGATTGCAACTCTCCGGTGGCCAAAAACAACGAATTGCAATTGTGCGCGCCATACTCAGAAGCCCGACAATCTTGTTGTTAGACGAGGCGACGAGTGCGCTTGATAGTCTCTCGGAAAAGTCTGTGCAAAAGGCTTTAGAGTACATGATGATAGGGAGAACTAGCATTGTTGTGGCACACCGATTGTCTACCATTCAAAACTGTGATGAGATTGTAGTTTTGGATAAAGGGGAGGTGGTAGAAAGAGGGACTCATTCAAATTTGATGGCCAAGGGCCCCACAGGAGCTTACCACTCGTTTGTTACCCTCCAAACGATGGAGATGTTGAAAGAGTGACGCCACTTAAAACAACAAGAAATAGTTGTATGAGTACAAAAATAGGCTTTATTTAATCACTGTGTTGGCCCAAATGGTAATGCATACATGTACTTAGTATGCAAATTAGGTGGCGTGCCTCTTTTTTTACTCCTCTTTTTTTATTATTCAATTTCTTCTAACTAAAAAAGTCAAAATATCCTTAAATAAAGCATATTTGTTTAACTCAAACCTAAAATACTTTGAAACAATAGTGTTTTTATATTCATTGAAAATAGTATATTTTAAACTTTCTCAAAAAAAAAAAAAGAAGGGAAAAACAGTGTCACAGAAGTGTTATTTCTTAATTTAGTTTCTGTTTCTGCCTGATTCTAGCAAGAACCATAAAATGATATTGTTTTGTGACTGAAAGAAAAGCCGTTACGGTTAGAACCATAAATAAACTAGAGATTTATATGTATATAAAAGTTTGGAGATATCGATCCGTGAGAGTAAAAAATATTGTTTTATTATATAAGAGAAATTACAGAGAGTATAATTAGGAACGTAGTTGAAACTAATAAATTAGAACTAATAATATTGTAGTATGTGAAAGTTTTATATTGTAATATCTTTTTATTGTATACTATAATATGTATTAGCTTTATATACTCTAACAGTTGAAATTAATAAATGGAACATTTTTAAATGCACTCAAAGTCTGGTTTGGCCACAACCATGCCCATGGACGGAAGATGTTCTATATCACATATTGGCCCAACTCATTGATGTGATTGAAAAAATAAATTAGAAATGCTTATTTCAGCCCCAGTGTTTGGGTCTTTCTATTAAATTAATTAATGTATAAAAGTATCAGAAAGTAGTGTTAGAAAACTTAATAGCGTTTAAGGACATTATAATGATGTTCTTTAGATTTGCTAATTAAAAACAAGCTCCTTCAGTTTCTTGGTTCCATTCCAAATTGTAAAGATAATTGAAGTTTCGAACAATCTATATTACACGTATCTACTCATCGACTCAAAATATAGTTAAAGTGCTCGAATCATCAAGCTTGAAAGACTAAATAGAAGTAGTTGATTACATGTAATCAACGTTTTAATATTAGTAATCAGGCAAAGAAACTTGAATATAATTACCCAAAAAAAGGACTAATCCTTAAGCTGGAGTTTCTTTTGTTAATCTTGGGTTGTCCCTTTTTTGACCCATTTTCTTTTTTCTTTATTTTTTTAGCATAGACGTTTGTTTTTCATAATTCTTCTTTCTCATGTCACGTCATTAAATAAATTCAAAGTTAAAGTATAAAAAATTCAGCTAAAATTAAAGCAATAATTTTTTAAATAACGTGACATAATATGAATAGTTTAACATTATATTGGAGACAAATATCCTTAGTTTTTAATGAGGAAAATCCAGCCTATCAAAAAAAGAAAAAAGAAGAAAAAAAAAGTTATACACAACATGCTTGCGAGATTCTTCTTCTTCTTCTTTTTTTCCCCTTCTTTGATATTAATGTCTAAAGGTGCTTCAAAAAAACTCCCAGTCGCATAAATCTATTTCCCGTCAAATATATAGATCACTAAGGTATAATTCTTTTCTTTTTAATGATAGTGATTATCTCCAACTAATTATAGCATGTCCATTATATATAAGATCGCTAATCTTATTAATTAAGTGCAATCGAATTAATTAATATTTTCTTTGAAACAGATAATTAAATTAAAAAGTTTTAGACATTATTAAATAACTTATTCCCTTTTTCTAAAGAAAATAAATAAATTACTTGATTCTACATATTTCCAACCCTTAGTTCAGATGGGTCTCCCATATACAATATATATATATATATATATATATATATATTATGTATGTATATATACATATACACATATGTATGTATGCGTTTATGTTAACAAATGGGTTATTTTTATTTTTATTTCTTATTTTTTAGCTTATCAAAAAATCATACTTGTATTTTAAACTTTAACATATTTATACCTTCACATTTTAAATTATGTGAAATTATAACCGTTTTTTAGGTCAAAATTTGATTTATATATGTACAAAATACTTGGATATCCATCAGATTTTAAAAATTTTAACTTTTTCTCATATATATATCTATATATTTCAATTATTCTTTTAACGGTATTTAGGTCTTTTTGCGGCCAAAATTAACTATTGGCTGAGAAATGGTAAGAAAATGCATATAGATAAAAAATTTGAAGGTATAAATATAATAATATTCAAAATACAACGTGTATGTGTATAGTTTTGATTAACTGACAAAGTATAAAAATGAAAATAACCCAATTTAAAATGACATACTATTTGACTAGATAACCAATGTAATTTATATGTAACACAAGAGTATTTATGACGCAATGTCAAGTTAGTGTGTTGAGTATTTGAGTGTAGGAAATTATGTGCCATTGATTATTCAATTGTGTTATAATATTTTAATAATTAATAAGATTTTCAGTCTTAAATTTAGTAAGCACCAATGAGAAATATGAATCAATAACCCATCTAATAACAAGTAAACATTAAAATAAAAATCAATAACCCACGTTCTTGTTCCTATTTTTCTTGTTTAATCTCAATACAATTTCAATTATATTATTTTGTGATATTTGAAAGAAGAGTTCGAATCAACAATAAAAAATATTTTTTATCCAAAATATTGTAGCTGTTGAGAGTTTTATACCATAACTGCTGTTTGTTTTACACTGTAGCTGCTTAGAGTTTTATATTGTAAAAAGTTTCAACCCAAAGAGTTCAACCCGATATACCTAATAGAAGGTAGGAAAATGTCCTCATAACTCTAGATGTCCAAAGAGTTATTATCCCAAATCTATTAATTGATTTGGGTTACTAATTTATTGATCTAAAGCTCCCAAAGGATTGGTCTTTTAGAAAAATCCAATGACTTTTTTTGTGGATTGATTAATTGTGTTTGTGTACTTAAACACAATCAAGTGTCTTGTCAAAATAGTGGATGCCCTTGGTTGTCAAATCTCAAAAATAATGTTATGTAATGTGGACATCAACACAAAACACAACAGCAATAAACTCGTTAGATAGTTGATTAGTCTCGCTCTCTCTCATAATTAGACCGAGGCTATTATGGAAGTAACTTATGAGTGGCTTTCCTACTTACCAAAACTTTAATTAGTTGGTTATAGCAGGAACCCAAAAAGATGCAGTGGAAATCCACCCGCAATAATTCTGATCATATCCCCTGATGTTCTTTCAAAGTGGTTGGAACTGCATTGGCCAAAATTTCAACGAATATCAAACATCAAGCAACTTCTTTTTTTGGATACTGGAAAACGACTCAAAAACTCATGGATTACTATGTTGAATTTCTCTGAGCTTTTTGAGTTAGAAACCGGGTCACAAAAAAAGCACTAATTAAATTGCATCCAAACTTCATGGTTCTAAGGTATATATATACCTTTTATCTTCTTGACCATAAAAAAGTTTGTGAGTTTTGTAGCTAGGTATACAGTTTATCCCGAAAATTCCATGCTTCAAAATGACTTGATCTCATCAGCTACATTGCTCAGCTGAAAGAAAGAGAAAGGAATCAAAATGGGAAGGACTAGTTGGTAACAGTGGTACGCCTTGCTTTTGTTGTTTCTGCAGCCAACTGTTGTTAGTGGTATACTGGTGGTGGGACAATAGGTACAACTGAAAAAAAAAAAAAAGAAAAGAGCGAGAGAGTTTTTTTTTGGGGGGAAATTTTAAGCTGATGTTCAAATAATAATATTATTGTTGTAATTATATATAAATATTTTTGTCATTAAATTTATTTTTTATACAATATAATATTCAGAGACACACGTGATATATAGTTTCTTGTTATGAATAATGTCCTTTTAATATACAGAGAAAAATGCCGAGTTCTAATTATGAGAAAAGATTTGGGGCTCAAAGGTGAAGACTTAGTTTTTTCAAAATCCTTTATTTAATTAAAAAAGAGAGCAAGGCTATGGGGTGGGAGCAATGTTATTAGATATGGTCTTCAGTACAAAGTCTAGTCATGGCCCTTTCTTTGGGTAGCACATGGTGAAGCAACTGCAATTTGGCACTTAAATCAAATTGCATTGAACCGTCTCCTTCACTCATTTTTTCTATCTAATCAGATATATATATATATATATATATATATATGCTTGTTGTCTCTCTGCATTTTACTGATCAAGCAAGGCAGGGTCCACAAGTACTTAATAGATGCTGGCACTTTTTATTTCTTATCGTTACCAAAAAAAATTGCCCTTTACGTATATATTGAATAAGTTATATATGTATAGATTGAAAAAGAAAAAAGAAGTGTACTATGTGTCTGTTAGAAATTAAAGCAATAAGCAACAAGAAATTGAGAGAAAAATACACACAAGATTTTACATAGATAAACCCTAATCAAGAGATTATGACAGTATTTAGAGCATTCAAATACAGAAATTTACTTACTCAATCACTTACAAACTCACAAGACCGAATTCTCTGTATCACTCTCAACTCTATGATCTTTATAATATTTTGTGACTACTATAAATTATAGAGAATATGACGTATATATATGTATGGAGACTCAAACCCTAACCCAAAATAACCCAAAAACGCATAAAAACACGAAATATATGTTCAGGCCAAATCAGAGCGCTGCGACGCTGCTTTTCAAATGCCGCGATGCTGCTTTCAAGCGTCGTGGCGTTGCCTCTCTGCCAAAGGATTTTGGGTCACATAATAACAATGTCCAACCATATTAATTTGGCAGGAGGATTAGTCCCCTTGCATTTGCATGAAAAGTTCTTTCCCCATCAACCACCACGCAACTTTGATTCCCATTCCAATACATTATTATCTAAATATAGTACTTAGTTATGATCCAATTTTACAATTATTTTGTTAGGTGTACAAACTTTTGGCAAACTTTTTTACGTATATTTTTCTTTTCTTTGCATTTGCATGAGATCTTTTTTTCTTGTTCAATTACCACCGATAGCGCGTTTTAATAAAAACGTACTATATATATATATAGAGAGAGAGAGAGAGAAAGAGAGAGAGAGAGAGAGAGAGAGAGATCTCTTTTCCCCGAAAGAGATTATATTCGAGCTGAAAAATTAGAAGTGGGGCAGTACTTTAGCGATTGTCTGATATTATAAGTTCCTTGTTGCCCACATCAATGCTTCATTTTTATCCTATAAGTATAGGTTGACGCTTGTTCAAAATCTATCCCTCTGTAGGTAATTGCGTTTTCGTTTCTGTCGGAATTGTATGCCATTCAGAGTCAGGTCAGATTCTCACTGACAAAATCCAACGATTTATCGTGTTGAATTCTTGATCTGTACCAATTTAAAATCTGTACCAACGATTTATCGTGTTGAATTCTTGATCTGTAGCCTCACAATGCTTTATGATCACAGTATTGATGCTCACGATGTGTAGTGTTACTAAAGCAACCACAATTCTTTTACGGCGCATGTGGAAGGAGAGAAGAGAGAGATGGAGAGTTCAAAAAATTAATACATACCAGAAATTGATCACATTGTTTCTGATTTTCAATATCACTTAAGAATCTAGCAACTAATGTCATTCGGGTCAAACTCATTATAGACGTCTCAATTGAATAACACTTACACTCATATTCCAACGATCTCTTTCTCTCATCTTAATGAAGAGGTTAGAGAAATTTTTATGTTATGTCATACTTTTAAAAGTTGTATTTATTCATGTCACACTTGAAAAATATTATGTCATATTATCATTTATATTACATGATAAGCTATGTTACAAATAAACATCTATGGCATTTATAAAATATATATATCTTAAAAATGACATTTATGAAAATTTTCCTAAAGATTAAAGTCAATTGAGTTTCTTTAAAAGAAAATAGTGCAGTGTAATTGATCATATATAGCAGCATCTATTCTACCATACAGCCTGAAAACATTGCTGATGATCTAGGGAAAATAAAAAATAAAAAATAAAGCATTGGTGATAGAGAGAGAGAGCTAAGTTCTTGCATTTTTTTCAAGAATGTGATCAACAAAAATGACATTAATTAAGAAGCACTATTGAGTTTATTCGTTCTATAAAATAAATAAACTGACAAGCATATCGATTATTTCGAGTAATATTGTTCAGAAGTTGCCTACTCAGTTAGTGCTAATATTTGGATGTGTTTGTTCTTGCAAGAGATTCTAAGCTAGCTAACAAAAGTTCAGGATATATATATATATATACACACACACACACACACTGCGGTATTCTAAATATCCCACTGAATTCAATTACTTGAGTGCATGTGTATAACTGTTCGGATATTCAGTCTAGGACAACCACAAGACGGTACTGTAGCTCGCGCACTCAGAATTATCACATATGAAGCTTTTTGCGAGCACTTTATATATATATATATATATATATGTATACATATAATTCAACACAAAACTTGTAAGCAAAAAGTAATAGCTAAATATATATACCTTTCAAGGCGACAAACAAACATACTTTTTCCTACTTTTTGTATATAGACTATATAAATCTATCATCATAATATGAAATAAAACACGGGAAAAACAATGGGACTGTGTTAATTAGTTAAATAATAAATATGGATTTTAAGGAGGAAAAAAGAGTAAAGAAAAGAGTTGCACAAAAGTAGGAAAGGTCAGTGTAAGACTTGAGTAATTTGATAGAATCTTTGCTTTTATTTATACCTTTTATTCGCCTATGTTGATTAAAACAGTTAAAAAGTTTGACGTTTCATTTAGGAAAGTATCAAAATTGGCACAATTTTATGTAGGGGTGGCAATAATTATGTTCGTGCCGTGTTCTTGTTGACACGTTTACAGCACGGCACGTTTAGCCCGAACACAAACACGACACGATTAATAAACGTGTCAGAAATGCAAACACAAACATGACACGCCTATGGCACGCGTAACACAGCACGACATAATTAACACGATTATTAAACGTGCCGTGACGGGTTGACACGATAACAACACACATATGACACTTTTATGACCCAATTAACTAAAAATTAAAAAAAATTAAAAAAATTTTAAGAAAAATTAAAAAAAAAAAGCCAATAAAGAAAATTAATAAAAACACAATATCTAATTAATACTAACCTAATATAAATATTTCAAATATTTTTATTTTTAAGTTTAAATTTGTTATAAATAGGCAGGTCGTATCGTGTCGTGTCGTATAGTGTCAACACGTTTACAGCCCGTTTAATTAAACGTGTTAAGGCGTGTTTAGTGTGTTAGCACGAATCCAGTTCGTTTATTTTCGTATTATTCATGCCAACCCATTTATGACACAATTAATAAACATGCAGTCTAAACCCGTTTTTCTCGTGTCGTTTTCGTATCGTGTCATCGTACCGTGTCTGAATTGTTGGCCCTAATTTTATGTTATTTTAAATTATGGAAAATAAAATATAACATCCCTGAATTTTAAAGTGGAATTAATTATGTTAAGTTTAATTATTAAGTGTGTCAAGTGTGAATTTATTGTCAATTTTAGTCATTTAAGATTTTATTGTAATTATTATATTTAAAAATTTGATTTTTAGTTTTAAAATACCAAATGATATTTTTACACTACATTTTTTTATATTTACAAAAATACCTTTGACCCTTTATTTTCCTTCTCTGTCTTTCTTTCTTCATTTTCCCGTCTCTCTTGTCTCTTTCTCTCTGCACTCTCTACTTTCCTTCTTTCCTCTAATTTTTTCATTGATTTGAGGCGAGGAATCAAAGTTCAATCCACCCAAGAGTTTTCAAATGTCCATTGAAATTAGTTTTCTCTTTTTCTTCAAAATTTCAAAGCTTTGATTTCAAATTTCAATTTTTTTTTTAATGTTGAAATCCAATCTTCTTTAAGCTCGAATAATGTTCAATTTAAGTTGTAGAAACTGTTTTATAGTGAATCTAAACTTGATTTGAGCTAAAATCAATTTACTCAAGTTTTGATATTTTTCTTTGATTTTCAAATCAAAGGTGAAATTGAGTTTAAATTTGGGGGAAATGATTTCTAGTTGTTTTAAACCATCTTTTTATGCTTTATATGTGATTTTTATACTATGGGGATTGAAAAGCAGGTTTAAATTTGTGTTTTGAGTTCGAGGAGGCCGAAACTCGAAACCTAGAATTTTTTAAAATTTACCAGTTTAGCAACCCAAACTTGAAGTTGAACAAGCCAGATTTGTGAGTTCGACAAACTGGATTCATGTCATCAGTAGGTCGAACTCAAGCAAGTTTGGTAAGCCAGTTCTGGAGTTCGGTAAGTCGAACTGTGCAGATTTAGCAAGCCGGACCAGGATGTTTGGCAGGCCGATTGGGCAATATGAAATTATACTTTTAACCCTAGTTTTTAATATTTAATGATTCTGAAATATTTCAAAAAAAAATTATGATTTTGTGTCATGATTATTTTGAGTCAAAAGGTACACTAATAATTAAATTAATATAATGATATTTGTTGAATATGATTTCTAATTTTAAATACAATTTTTAAAGTTTTGAACGTGTATAGAGTATACGTTGAATTTATTTAGAGCTTACGTTATTGGAGTTTCAACTAAGGTAGGATATTTTCTATCCCTTTTTTGATAGCCTTTTTTTTAAAATTATTTTGGCTAAACTTTGTTTCTTAAATTTTTTCTTTTAAGAATAATTTCTGATTAAGATTGAAGTTATTTTATGCATTTAAGGACATGATTTATTTATTCTTCTCGATTCCTAAAACCTGTACGGTGATACTTTATCAAGTTACTTTCAAGTAAGTGTTTTTATTGATTTGTTAAGATTTTGAGATTTATTTCAATTAGAACAATTTGTGAATAATTCTCTATTTTTTTTGCTATTTTAAAATAATTTGTTAATTATCCTACTAAGCCTTTGGCTTACATTTTTCTGTTTTTAAAAATCCCCTTTCAGGTTTGAAGAGGAAAAAAGGTCCTAGGATAGAAAGCTAGCTATATGTGTAAAAATGGTATTTTCTCACTGTTGTATGATACATGTACTGTATACTTGTCCCGGTCTTGATGTAGTTTTTGTTCTGTAAGTTGTATGTTTTTAATTTACCTTAGAGACGATGATTTTTAGTATTCTTGTATTATTATTATTGACGTTATTTGTATTTTATTTACCTACCCACCTTTGTGGTAAACATCTACGTGATGGTGAATGATAATAACGTCTCAGCTATTTACCTTCGTGGCATTCACGTGATGATGATCGCCGATAATATTTATTTTGGATGAGAAATCTATTTTATCCATTTACTTTTTCTTGATTGACCTCGTCTAATTCATCTTATTTACTTTAATTTTAATTTCTTACTGACCCCCACTCCAGAGCGTTACATAAAATGAGACAATTTTAATTCTTAATGATTAAAAATTAACCCATACTTTCAGTAAGATGGCCTCAATTCTAGTTGCGGCTGTCTTTTGTCAAATTGCCCAACATTGAACTTGTAATGCATGATTTAAAACCATTTCTACTTCTTAAACTTTATTGAAAAAAGGTGGATTCCTTCTTCAATAAATATAAATACATGTGTGTGTCGAGCTTTCACAATTGTATGTTCCTACCCAAAAAAACAATGTGTGACATATATATATGTACGTATGTATATAATAATTATGTACACTTTACATATATATATGTACGTATGTATGCATCGAACTCTCTTTAAGAGAATATATATATATATACATATATATATATACATGTATGTATGTATGACATGCAAATCATTTAAAAACATTTAAAGAAAGGGAACTTCTTGGATGGAACTTATTGATGGAACATGATTTAATCAAAAACATTTTTTCTACATCTAACAGTTTTGAAAGATAAATACCCAATAATAAATACCTTTTTCAGTTTTTACTAAAAAAAACTTTCTTAAAGAAAAACGTACAAACTAGAACAATAGTCACATTTATATCATAAGGATTCATGAAATTGGCTCGACATTTCGACGACACGTAAAAAAGATGGGAAACGCAAATGAATACGTCCGATTGCGACTCTCACATGGTGGACTGTGAAGGAGGAAAAACGGTTTATGCGTTGTCAAATCAGAAATCGAAGCACAAGAAGCCACCAACCTGGACACGAATTCTCAAAATTACAAGGTTATTTTGACCAATGACCACAGGAGACAAGCACTTATCTTACTTGAACTGTTAACATTCACTTTTAGATATTTAATTATTTTAACAGTTAGAAAAGGTTTTTCACTAATTGAATATGGTCAAAATTATTTCTTTCAAAAATTAAAATAACCCCCTCTAAAAGTAAATGCCATTAAAATAGTAGTTATAAACATAATTTAACGATAGAACTACACTCTATCTATTATAAAGGGAAGAGTTTAAACCCCCTATCTTTAAATTTAAAAAAAGTATATATTGCTAAATAAAAACAAGAGCTTACATGTTTAAGGGTCAGTAGCAAAACTAACCCCCAAAAAAATGTCGACTAAATCTACACGTGGTGATCAAGTGTGCGTGGGTGTAGGTGTAATCGTTGAAGTTTTCAAATGACGGAATAAACTTTGCGACATGAAAAGGGGTTTTTCTTGGAATTGTGATTAGGATTCTACTTTGGCACTCTGGCTCTTCAAGCATGCGTGCCTTATGTAATGTTGAAAGCTATATATCGATGTCTCGAATATCACAATCAGATTGAGGTGGCAGTGGAATCCTGCCAGCCGGAGGAGACAACTATAGATCACAATCAACATTCAATGGT
Source organism: Artocarpus hirsutus (assembly GCA_946598075.1). Lineage (NCBI taxonomy): Eukaryota > Viridiplantae > Streptophyta > Magnoliopsida > Rosales > Moraceae > Artocarpus > Artocarpus hirsutus. The sequence continues at coordinate 91,932 of CAMOHE010055466.1, forward strand.
GATGCATGATTGAATCAACGAAAAACTCTTAATACATAACATATCTGCCATAATTTTTCCAATATACTGAAAAATTAACCTAGTAATATGAATTTCTCTTTCAACCGTTAAATTTTAAAAAAATGATCTTAGCCGGAATCAATGGTTTAAAAGCATACAATACTAGTAGAGATCAACACAAAAAAGACCTAAAATCTACTACACATCTCTCCATTTTATGTATAATATATATCAACTTTTGACCGTCACTGTCTACCTAAAGTATTTATTTTCTTTCTTGGAATCATGAATAATATGGTATTTGAGAAATGTAGTTTGCATCACTTTTGCTTAAAAAATTTCACTTTTATATTATAACAACCAAAAGTTTTGATTGAAACTAAGATTACGATACTATAATTCTCAAGACGATTACTCTCTATTTCTTAAGAATTTTGAGCTTGTTTAGGAACATAGTTTAAGTCAAGAGTTTAAACCCAAAACACTATAATTCAAATTTTATATGAAAAAATTAACTTTAAAGTAAGTTTGAACTAAAAAGTTTTTTTGTCTTGCTTAAATCTCAAACCAGCTTAAATTCATGGATCATGATCCTTTCTAAAATACATCAGAACATTTTTTCTAGTTCCATGGTAATACCTTTTTAATGTGTTGTATGGATCAAAGTCAATAGAGAAATAATGGGGCTTTCAAAAGGATATCTTGCTTTTTAATGGGAATCATGTAAGATGTATAAATGCTTTAAAAGCTAAGTTTTGGGATATCATTTAAAGCTTATATTTATATACTCTACTTACATTAATTTTTGCTCTATGAACTATGCGTCGCATATATATTTTTAGGGAGGCAATGTTGTCGCTGATGGTACTAACAGCTAAATTAGGCGTTAGAGTGAGTCCAGCTAT
>CAMOHE010055467.1:2710-17840 GCA_946598075.1 Artocarpus hirsutus
TGTTACAGGAACTTCAAAAGGAATCTCTAGCTCATACGTTGAGTGAAGACGCGATTGTGGCTGCTTCGGTTCATGTGTGCATGTGGTCCGACCTGTGTGTTTAATTGTTTAAAGTTTTTATTGTGTGTTGCAAATTAAATAATTTCCAAACTTGAGACTTGGAAGAACAAAAAAAAAAATTGTTCTATTTGGATTGTGGTCGAAACTTAAGAGTTGTTATGCATTTTAATATCCCAAAAAAATTTTCGTGTAACTGATAATGTTGAATTATTCTCCTCTAATGAATTCAAATCATTTTTTTTACATTGAAGTTTTAATTTTTTTTTTTTAAATTCTGTAAATTTTATTAACTATATTTTTTTGTATTTTAAAATATTTTAGATGTCACGATCGGGGTCGTGACAGAGGGAGGCTCCTATAATGGGCGAAGTGAGTGTCAATGAGGCTATCGTTGAGGAGAGACAACCAATCAAGGAGTTTTTGATGCCAAGGATGAGGTACCATCGGCCCTAGAGACAAGAGTCAGGGGCATGGTTGCTTATCAAGTATGTCAGCTTGGTCAGACCTCAGCAGCTGCGTATAGGTTGGAAATGACATAGACCATGCTGGAGAACCTTTGTTGGGAGTTTGAGATTCTTGACAACATCACCTTGATTTTTCCAGTAGCTAGGGACACACTTGTGGCGCTATTGGAAGGATGCATAATTTTGTACATGGAGTTCTTCCAAGTAGGGCTCTGCCTCCCTCTTTACCCTTTTCTATGTCGGATACTAAATGATTTGAACATGTGCCTTGCTCAGCTCAATCCGAACTACTAGAGGTCCCTGATCGGCACTATGTTTTATCGATGTATATTTACGTAACCGAGATGTCATGGGAAGCTTTTAAGATAAAGAAGCTTCCTTGGTAACTTGGGTGGTACTACTTCACTAGGTTCATGAAAGATTTTATCTTCAACAACCTCAAATCGGACAAGCTATGGAAGTTCAAGTAGTTCTAGTTAAGGGAATCGACAATCCCAGCCCGAGGAGATAGTATCAGTTGATCAGGTCATGCCCACTAGGTTTGAGCAAGGGCATGTATGGTTGAACAGGCCGTGGGCTTCAATGAGACGTACTATGGCTAGTGAAGATTTGCTACCTACAACAGTCTGGTAGTAGACTTTTCTGTTGAGCAAGGCCAATCTAGCCAATCATGGCAGGTTCAAGGGGTCCAGCTTGGCAAACCCCGTAGAGACATCCTACTTGCGACCGAGCAAGTGATAGTAGCGAGGTGCAACATCGTTAACGTCCCTAGGCCAAGCATCTACCAAGCTAAGTGGCCAGTGGAGAAGCCACCATTGTCTAGCTCCAAGGACTCATCTAGTGGCTTCCTCGGTTTAGGGTTGCCTATCGCTGATAAAGATATCGAGGACGTGATAAGGTAGCTCTACCTGCCAGGCCAACTTAAGATCAGAGGTTTAACCTGAGGACACTTTTTTTTTTCATTCTGTTCCCGACCTACTTTAAACTTGCCTCTTTTTTTCTCTTTGTAGACATGTCGGCCCACAATATGTCTAAGGAGGTTAGGCTCCAAACTATGGCCGAGCTCCAGTGCCACTACAAAAGGAAGGCTGTGGCTAAATTAAAGAGAAAAAGGCTTGAGCCGGCTAGGCCGTCTGAGGCAGTGGTCCCGTTGAGCACCTTGCCACTCGTGGCTACCTCTACAAGCCAGGATGCTCCACCTCCTCCACCTGTAACAATAGTAGTCCCTCCGACTGAGCCACCGAGGAGACGTCGCTGAATACATCCCTCCATAGTTGAGTGCCTCAGGGAGGTCATGCCCAAGGAGGACTACTTCATCTCCATCTAGCATCAGTCCTACCAAGACTATTATGATATGTCTTTTTTGTAGATTGTTTAGGTGATTTAAGTTCAAAATTCTAAGCTTCTTTTACCTTGGCTTTTTGGTTGCATTCACTAACTTCCTTCTTGTTGGCCTGCGCCACCTTAAAGATTATCAATCTCAACGACAAGTACTAGGCCAACACTAAACAAGGCATGGCAGAAAAGGCTGTCGAGGAGAAGGAGGCTGAGAAGAAGCTCGAGGAGAATGCCGATGAGCTTTCTTGGGTAAAGGCTATTTGAGCTCAAAAAAAGACCCAAAAAGCTCAATAGGAGACCCAATAGGCTCGTGGGACCTCCTCAGGGCATAAGAGGCTACGTGGATGGCGAGGAAAGACCATGAGAAGTTCATATGGGAGGAACTGCTAGGCAAACTAACCTAGACGGTGGAAGACTTCAAGCCATCTAGCAAGTTTGCTAAAAATTACTACCTCAAGATGAAGGACTTACAAGAACATCTATTAGCAAAGCATCCCTAGGCCACCATGATGGATTATTGCTCATGGTTGACCTCATAGAAGAGGAGGGTGCCAAGGATGAGGAGACCCTAGCTTCGGCTGATCGGGAGGCCATCGAGCAGAGGCTCCCCGCCAGCTAGGAATCGTTGATCTGGATGCCTAAGAGACCGAAGAGGATGCCCGACCTTAGGTTTAGGGTTCTAGTTCTCATCTTCCTTTCTCTTCTCTTTTTATCTTTCCTTATGCCTGGGCATGGTAGGTGCCTAGTAATTTGTACCTTCCCCTAGTCAATTTAATTTTAATAACAATTCAAATTTTCCAAGTGTTGCTCAGATTTAGTGATTTGTTATTTTTATTTATTTTGTTGTTTTTTTTATCGAGTAGAAGCATATTCTGATCAGGTCAGGTTATATATAGTGCCATATTACCCTTGCACCCCCTTAGACTTTGTTGAGTCCTTTAGGATTCATACAAGTTTGACTGTGGTCAGAAATTTTAGTCCTCGGGTTTTAACTAGTGTGCAGTATGATTGATGGATAATCCATGGTGTAGTTGGACTAGTAAACTAGTGTTTCAAGTGTACATGTGGTCAGGCTTTATGCCGACTAGCCCCCTATTTTGGAGTTAATGGTTTCCTCCAAAATTGGAGTTAAGGAAAGGTAGGTCGAGTTTGACTTATGTCATCATCTTGGCCTTTGTTGAACTGGTGTTTCTTTTTTCTTTGCTCAGAAGAATGTTTGAACTTTGTATTTTCATTCATGTATGCTTTCTATACATTTGTGTCTTACCCTAGTCGATAGATCTTTACATCTTATTACAAAAAGAATATCAGGCTAGAGGTCAAAAAAGGTGGTCTGGCTTCTAAGTCAGCAGTAGAACTTCTTTAAGTGCTTAACATTCCATGGATGGGCAAGCACATGGTCCTCAGTGTCTGCGATTCTATACGTGCCTGGTCAGATGATGCCAACCACTATAAACAAGCTATCCCATTTAGGTCCAAAAGATCCAAGCTTGAATTTTTGGATGATCACCTTCTTCAAGACTATGTCCTCAACTCTAAAACTTCTTGGTTGCACTCGCTTGTTATAGTATCAAGCGAAAACTTGGTTTCAAGCAGCTGTTTTGATGAAAGCAGTATCCGTTTTCTCTTCTAGCAAATTGAGCTTGGCCATCATGAACTTGACGTTACCTTGCTCGTCATAGTGTTCTACTTTGTAGCTTAGCAAGCTACCCTCCACCGAGATTACAGCCTCAGCTCCATAGACTAGGGAGAAAAAGGTCTCTCTTGTGGCCATTTGAACAGTCATACAATGGGCCGAGAACATTTTTGGGAGCTCACCGATCTAAGCACCTTTGAGGCCTTCTAGCTCTTTCTTGATGTTGTCCTTAATAGTCTTGTTGACAACCTTAACTTGTCTGTTGCTCTAGGGATATCCCATTAAGGAGAACACTTCATTAATGCCAAACTGCTCGCATAAGCTAAGGAGGCTTGCTTCTTCAAATTGCATGGTGTCGTTGATGACTATCATGTATGGGATGCCATACTAGCAGATTATGTTCTTCCAAATGAAGTTTGTACACTTAGCTTCGGTCATGTCTATACAGGGTTCAACTTCTACCCACTTCATGAAATAGTCGTAGCCACTATGCCGTACTTGAATTGTGATCAAGCCATCAAAAGAAGACCAATAAGATCAATGGCCCAGTTGGTGGACAGCTAGGCATATACAATGGAATTGAGTAGCTCAACGTGGCGTCCAATAGCCTAAGCAAATTGTTGGCACTTCACTCACTTGCAGGTGTATTCCTTATAGTCCTGGTCCATGGACGGCTAGTAGTAGCGCTGACAAATTCAATTAAGGGATAAGGAACAATTGCCTAAGTGATTGCCACATAATGCACTATAGATTTCATCTGTAAGGTACCAAGCTTCTTATGGTCCAACATACCTCTAGTAGGGTGTGGTGCAGCTGTTTCTGTAAAATCTTCCTCCAATAATCAAATATCATGCCGAGCTGTTGTAAACTTGTCAAGCATCCTCCCGGTTGCTAGGTAGTTCAGTTGCGATCAAGTATCAAATGATCGAGTCCATCTAGTTCCTATTTGATTATCAGCTTCACTTACTAATTCTCTTTAAATGCTTAGCTTGGTTAACTTCTAGATCAAAATCGACATCAGATTGTTGTCTTCAAGCCTTAAGGCTAGTCAAAACTTTTGTATTGTTTGAGCAGGGACTTGACTTCACTAAGATAAGCAGCCATTCATTCATTCCAGGATTGGAAGTCATTGGTTATCCGCTGGACGACAAGCATAGAATTGCTATGAATACAGATGCAATCCACTTCGAGCTCCCATGCAATATTGAGACTAGCTATCAATGCTTTGAATTTGGCCTCATTGTTGAAGGCCTTGAAATCAAATCAAAGTGCGTGGTTGATCTTGTAGCCATCCAAGTTGACAAGGATGAGTCCGACACCCGACCCATTCATGCTTGAGAATCTATCCACAAATAGTTTCCATTTAGGTTCGGGCCCGGTCGCGCTATTACTAGTCAGATCAAAGTCTTCCACAAGCACTTTCTCAATGACCACCCAACACCTATGAATTCTACTATGATGTCGGCTAGAGCTTGTGCTTTTATGGCCGTTCGAGGCATAAATTGCATATTGAATTCTCCGAGCTCAATGGACACTTCACCATCCGACCAGAAATTTCTAGATTTTGGAGGATTTTGCATAAGGGGTACTTGGTCAGGATTCCGATTGTGTGCCCTTGAAAGTATTGCCAAAGTTTCCAAGCAAAGGTGATGAGAGCTAAGGCCAATTTTTCTAATGGTGAATACCTCTTCTGGAAGCCCTAGAATGCCTTATTGGTGTAGTAAACAAATCTCTAGACACCTTCTTCTTCTCAGACAAGGATCAAGCTAACCGCCTTCTCAGATACCACAAGGTTGGTGTAGAGTATTTCTCCCAATAAAGGGTTAGATAGGAGCGAGGGTGTGGTCAGGTATTTTTCAAGGCTTTAAAGTGCTTCTTCACACTCTACTCCATGCAAACCTCCCTTGAAATGCCTGGAAAAAAAGGCAAGTACTTGTTGGTAGATCAAAAGACGATCTTGATAGGGCGGCGATCATCTCGGTGAGCTTTTGGACCTCTTTGACTATCCGAGGGGAATGCATGTTTACCATAGCTTCGGCCTTGGCTGGATTGACTTCTATGTCATGGTGGTTGACTATAAATCTGAGGAACTTGCTCGACTATACTTCAAATGTGCACTTTGCTGCGTTGAGCTTCATCTTGTACACATGGAGGACATCAAAGCTATCTCAGAGGTTGGCGATGTGATCAATTACTCAAACGGACTTGACAAGCATGTCGTCGACATATACTTCCATGGTCGTACTAATCTACCGAGCAAACTGTTGGAAAAATAGTACGTAGTGGAATTTTTTAAAATTTTTTATATCAAAGTATTTTCCAAAACACAAGTTTAACACACTGTATGCATAAATTAATCAGATCTTACTAACCTCTGAATGCTGAAGAACTCCCGTAATCCATGAAGAGAAGTAACATTTCAAAAGAGCCTTAACCAACTGGCCTTCTTTGCTATTCTCTATCCACGATTGGAGTGAGAATGGGTTCACACGTACAGCTCTTCCAACAAGTGACTTTCCTTCCAACCAATTGAAAGAACCCAAAGCTAGTGTTCGTGGTTTGTGAACAAGAGCTCTTAGAGAGTTTCAGAATCTTACTTGTAGAGTATCACTCTTAAACTCTCAATTGATCTAAATAATAATGGGACTCGCTCCTTTTTTATAGAGGTTGGGTCCAAGAGTCAGTTCTTATCAGATAATGCCTCAAAATTCAAATCAGAATCAAATTTGGATCAATATCTAATGAAATTTGTGTGAAAACACATGATCTTTTTATCGCGCGATCAGCATAGCGATCTGTTTAATAGGCATGCCAAACTTGCCCCATCGGCAGGCTGAACCTGAGGATCTGCATACCGAACTGCCGATAAAAATCTCAATGAATCTTTTATTTTTCACTTGAGATTCTATATGATAAAGTCTTAGTTTTAATTCAAATAACCCAATAGAGAAGTTATCTAATTAAAATAACTTTATCTAGATAATCTCTAGGAAAATAAATAAATTCCTAATAATTCTATAAGTTTATCTTGATTTAATTTATTCAAATTAAATCAACTGATAAACAGACAAGAATTATCCGATCTTAATAATTCAACAAGTTTATCTTGAATTAATTTTGCCACAAAATTAATTCAACTGATAAACAGACATGAATTATTTGATTGTTTCGAATTTCAACCAATTTAATAAATCTGACATTAGTCACCGATTATTGGAAAAGCACGCCGTATCGTTAGAGGATTTTGTGAGCTAACAAAGGGGACCAAAAGGGCCTATATAGTTTAAGCTCCCGATAATTATGAAACCCAATATCCTAGATATACATTTCATAATTATCGACTCTAACGTTATTCCACTAAAAGCTTAGAGCTGCACTCTCAAACTATATAAAATTACGAAGCCCATATAGCTAAGTCTCCATGACATATCATAGTGTATCGTATCCTCATAGAATTATCCATAATCGGCTTAAGGATAAGTTCTGTCTTACCTTCTTGATTATTTTTATCTTACGTTCCATTATCTCACCATTGAAAAACTTACCATCAAAAGGTAGTATACCATTCAGTTATACCTATGTATCCAAATGGTTGAGCGCTCCAGTTTTTCAATTACAAGATAACGTATATAAGAGGATATCACTACTCCTAAAGAGGAGCTATGGATTCCATATCTATGAATAACAGCCTACACTATCAAAAGTCATGCCTCTAACGCACGGGCATGCATACCACTTTTAAAAAATAGGTGTCACCCTTTGATACATCAAAAGATACAAGTCATGACAAGGGGCCCATTGTTCATCTCAGGATTAAGATACAATACAAATGATTGTCTAAAGTGAATCAATTTGCCAAGACAGAATTATTAATCCAAATCAATTCACTTTATGTCCCGATCCAATACATCATCACTCTGACAACGTGCTAATGTTTTTATTCACGGAGTCCACCTTCGATGGTCAAGACAAACCATCTCCCAAAAGGGATATAGATAACATAATAATCTTTATATGAATAAAGTGCCCAACTTTATTCCCTCAATTGTAGATCTTATGATTTAGACCATCACCTTAAGAATCGTGTCTTCTGCATAATATATCCATTGTATACCTAATTCTTAAAGGTTTAGGCTGATAGTCTTAGACTATTGTTTGCTTAACAAACATTCAACAAATATGAATGTAAAAAGGACAACATTTGGTATATAAATAATAAATGAATTCTTTATTAATAAAAATATCTTCAAAAATATATTACATTTTTACTCCTTAAGGCATGCACATCTAACAATCTCCCACTTGCACTAAGTGAGTAAATATGACAAATCTCGAATCCCCATAGCTTCCACATGCCTCTTGAAGCCTCACCCAGTAAGTGTCTTCGTGAATGGATCAGCTAAATTATCCTCTGAAATGATTTTGCATACCATGACATGCCTGCCCTCGACGAAGTTCTTTATCACATAATACTTCTGATCAATATGCTTACTTTTCTTGTGAAATCTTAGTTCCTTAGCATTAGCTACCGCTGCACTGTTATCACAGTATAACGATACCATTTTATCCGTACCAGGAATGACCTCAAGATCTCCAAGGAACTTGCAAAGCCACACTGTTTCTTTCGAAGCATCACTAGCTGCCACATACTCGGCCTCCATCGTTGAATCCAAAGTACAATCTTGCTTCACACTTCTCCAACTAATGGCATCACCACCCAGAGTAAACACAAAACCTAAAGTCGATCTCCTAGAATCCAAACAAGATTGAAAATCTGAGTAAGTATATCCTAAAGGAGTTAAGTCCTCACCCGAATATACAAGTATATACCCTCTAGTCCTTATCAGGTACTTGAAAATATGCTTTACCGCAACCCAGTGGTTTGGCCCCAGATCTGCTTGAAATCGACTTACAATCCTAACTATATAACAAATATCTGGTCGTGTGCAAAGCATGGCATACATGAGACTACCCACTGCCGAAGCATATGGTACCTTCTTCATGTATTCTCTTTTTTCATTAGACTTTAGAGAGTCTTTCTTAGAAAGAGTAATTCTTGACCTAGATGGTTGCCCACCTTTCTTGGAATCCTGCAATGCAAACTTCCTGAGAATCTTATCTATGTAGCTGGCCTAAGACAAAGCTATCATTTTGTTCTTCCTATCTCGAAACATCTGGATACCGAGAACAAAATTAGCCACACCTAAGTCCTTTAAGTCAAACTGCTTGGTCAACCATAATTTGACCAATGACAATGCCCCTACGTCATTGCCAATTAGTAGAATGTCATCTATAAAGAGCAGTAGAAAAATCAAATTCTCATCCTTAATGTGTTCGTAAACAAATGGCTCATCCACATTTTGTGAGAACCCATAAGTCTTGATCACTTGATCAAATCTTATGTTCCAAGAACGGGAAGCCTGCTTAAGTCCATAAATTGACTTTAACAATTTACAAACCTTACCCTCTTGACCCTTGACCTTTAACCCATTTGGTTGTTCTATATAAATGGACTCATCAAGATAGCCATTTAGAAAAGCCATCTTGACATCCATCTGCCAAATCTCATAATTGAGAGCGGCAACTATGGACAAGAGAATCCAGATGGACTTAAGCATGGCTACAAGTGAAAAGGTTTCCTCATAATCGATTCCTTCCTTTTACGTGTAACCCTTAGCTACCAGTCTAGCCTTAAAGGTTTCAACCTTTTCATCCACTCCTCTTTTCCTCTTATAGATCCACTTACACCCTATGGGTTTTACCCTTCAGGAAGATCCACAACCTCCCAGACCCGATTAGTCTCCATAGACTTCATCTCTGTATTTATGGCCTCTGTCTAGAGTTTTGAATCAACATCCTCCATAGCCTTTGCGTAACTATAAGGATCCCTGTCATGTTCATCTGATTTAGCCAAAAAGGCCTCCCCATTTAACATATACCTTTCGAGTTAACGCTCGATCCTCCCACTGCGCCGAAGCCCCTTAAGTTGTTGTTCAGGTTCGTTTAGCTTTCCTGCACTGATCGGAACAGTTTCATTTGGAACCTCTAGAGTGATTGGATCACTCCTTAACTCCTCAAGCATCACTTTGCTTTGAGGTTTAAAGTCGTCCATGTAACTCTCCTTAAGGAAAGTTGCATTAGTTGAAACCATGACTTTTTTTTCCTTCGGGTTATAGAAATAACCCCCTTTAGTCCCTTTTGGATATCCTACAAACACGTAAACTTTCAAACGTGCTTTCAACTTATTCGCATCCTTAAACAGGACATGAGCCAGACAACCTTATATGCGAATATTGCTTAAGGATGTCTTCTTAACCATCCACAACTCATGAGGAGTTTTAGGGACCGATTTTGAAGGCACATTGTTCAAAAGATAACATGCAGTTTGTGGTGCATATCCCTAAAAGGATAAAGGCAATGATGAATAACTCATCATGGACCTTACCATGTCTAATAAAGTCCTATCCCTTCTCTCTGCTACGCCATTCTGTTACGGAGTGTTGGCATAGTCAAATGGGATAAAATCCCATTCTCTAATAAGTGTCCCAAAAACTCATCAAAAAGGTATTCTCCACCTCGATCGAACGTCTGCCTAATTGCTTTTCCACTTTAGCCCAAAACTCCCTGAACTTGTCAAAAGTTTCACTTTTATGGTGCATCAAGTACACATACCTATATCTTGAGTAATCATTAATAAAAATGACAAAGTACTCAAACTCTCCTCATGCCCGGATGTTCATCGATCCACAAGCATCACTATGCACAAGTTCTAGAACCTTTTCGGCCCTATTGCCCTTAGACCTAAATGGTATTTTGGTCATTTTACCCTCCAAACAACATTGACATTGAGGTATAGATTCCACCTTTAAGTGACTTAAAGGCCCATCCCGTACCAACCTTTGAATCCTATTCAGGTTGATATGACAAAGGTGTAAATGCCAAAGATAAGTCCTATTAGAGTGAGAACTTTTAAGTCTTTTAGAGCTATTATCATTTATCTCAGCATTAAGCAGTAAGTCCATCTTAGGTTTGATAAAATATAGATTATTTTACATCCATCCAGAACAGATAAAAGATTTGTTTTTACGAATCACCACTTTATTATTAAAAGAAACCAAATAGGAATCTTTAAATAAACAAGCTATAGAAATTAAATTCCTTTTGAATTTAGGAAAATAAAAACAATATCGCAAAATTAAATTCTTATAATTATCAAAATAAAGATGGACGTCTCTTGCTGCTTTCGCGAAGACCAAGGATCCATCGCCCATCCGAAGCGTGAAGTCTTCATGAAGCAAACTTTTTGGTTCTTTGAACCCCTATAGAGAAACACAAACATAATTAGTTGCACCGGAATCTATGACCTAAATGTCATTGGATTCCTCAACTAAACAAGTTTCTAAATGTAAAAGATCACACCTACCTTCTTTGGAATGGAAGTCCTTGTAATACTTCTTTATATGGCCGACCTTCCTGCAGAAGAAGCACTTAAGCTTCTTTGGGTTCTTCTTCTTTCTCTTCTTGCTCTTGTTGTTAGCAGGAATAAAAGACTTCTCATTCTTGGCCCGTTGTTTCTTTCCATTCCTAGTGTTGGGATTGGAACTAGAAGCAGCTGCCAAATTGGCCTTGCCACCAGCAGGAGACTCCCTGATCAGTAGTTCGAACTCCTGTAACTGTTTCATTAATTATGTTAAGGTCATATCCTGCCTATTGCTCAAATTAAATGTAGCTCTAAATGGAATAAATTCCTTTGACAGAGTCTCAAAGACCATAGTCATCTGAGTTTCAGCGTCGATGTTAGCTTCATTGGTTTGTGCCTCAACAAGGTAACCCATGACCAACATCATGTGCTACTTTACAGATGTCCTTGGCCTTTGCTTACAGTTAAGAAGTTTCTGAAGCTCCCCTTGCCGCTTAGTTAAGGCCTGGCCTCCAAACATGCCTTTCAGATTATCTAAGTTTTGCTTAGCAGCCTCATAATCGTCATGTTGAGCCTACAGCATGTTGTTCATGCTGGCCATAACATAGCAATGGGCCTAAATATTTACATCTTTTCAGTGATCTTACGCTTAAAATTGCTCATTAGTGGAGTCTCCTGTAGGCTCGGGAGGACGAGGGGTTGTCAACACAAATTTTAGTTTCTAAAAGGAAAGGACGATATCTAGGTTCCGTTTTCAAGCATTATAATTCTCTCCGGTTAATTGGTTTTTGTCAAGTATCGAAGATAAAGCGTTTTTAGACATTTCTAATCTACAATAAAGAATCATATACCAAACATAAGCAAACATATCATAATAATTTAGTAAGATAACACAATCATGTAAAAACATACAAATGTGTTTATGTGTCAAAACCTTGAAAATATCACAACCTTACAATGATAATTCCAAACTCATAATTCAACAAGCTCCTAGGGGAGTCATGCCAAATTCAATCAGGAACACGGATCCCCTCCTGATTAATATATGACATCCAAGACCCATATGATCCAACATATATAAATAATCGTTTCTTTGGCCATTAATTTTATTAATAGAGCTTCTAGGGGAGGTTCATAATAAAATTAACATAAGTGTATAACCATAGTTTCAATATTTCATCCACAATTTATAATCACCACCTAGGGGTGTGCAACCATAAATCATGCTAAAATACCTTATCCTCTTATAGATCCAATCTGGTACATGATAGAAATCCCTTCCTAAGGGTCGAGACCATTATGTTCTTCCTATGGACCAACGATGGAGGCCTTAGGTCTTCTATTCGTAAACCTTCTCCCACTCAATCTTTTGAAATCAAGGTTTTATTTTAAAAGACATGCATGAATAATTTTGAATGAGTGGCACTCCCTATTCTATATAGCATGTTATCAATATACATGGCAAAACATATTATAATGCAGACAAGCAAAGCAATCAAGCAAAGCTACAAGCAAAAAAATAATAAATAACCATAATATTATGGTTCCACCCTAGAGAATAGAAAACAAAGATTACAAGAGAATAATCGAAACATATTATCGATTCTTCATCCTTAAATCCTTAAGCTGTATCCTTCTTCATGTAATGCCCATCTTCAAGTCTTTGATACCGCATAGTTCAAATACTCCATATTTTTGGTCATATCTAAATTTAATGTTTCTTAGAATTGTCCCAAAAATAAAATTAAAACTGCACCTTTTTTGGAAAAATTTTCAACTCTCTACTGGCAAGCCAATCTGGGTGATCGGTCTGCCAGTAATGATCCACCAACCTGCCAATCTTTAGAAATTAGCCTACCGATTCATGATAGATCGGCCTGCCAAACTAGAAGTTTGGCCTACCGCCAGAGCCACTTGATTTCTGCACCGCTGATGGCCTCCTGAACCTCACGTCTGACCTACCGGTCTGCGACCATCAGCCTACAGAACTAGGGTTTCAGCATGCCAACCAAGTAGAAATCACCCTTTCCAAAAAATACAATTTTTAATACAATTCATCAATTTTATTTTTAGCAATTCAAAAACATAAAATTAGAGACTCTGGAAATACCTAGGAATGCCATCATCTATCTTCTAGATTCGTCTTCTCCAAATAATTATTTAATTACAAAATTCTTACAAATTTTAAAATTAAATAATAATTCCTAGACAAAGATGATAGTACGCTATCAAATTATATGAAAAACCTAGATACATATTATAACCTCTAAGGAACCATAAATGGTATAAATAATTAATTAATAATTAATTAAATAATAATTTAATCAACCATTATTAATTAATAAACATTCACCATATAATCGATGACAACATATAATATTATATAGAAACCTAGAGTGCTAACTCTCTATAAAATTAAATTCAAGCATAGGAGAGATCAAGATCACATAATTTACACATATAACATGATTACAAACTCATAAATTTACGTAAAAACCATTGTTCTTATACTAATTGTTGGCAAAATAGTAGCAATGGAATTTTTTAAAATTTTTAATATTAGGGTATTTTCCAAAACACAAGTTTAAATAGCTTGTGCTTGGGATTAGCATTCAGGCAATGGCTAATGATGCTTGGTCAATCTTGGAAATTCTATGTGGGACCAAGCGAACACATCTTGCTATTCCATAAGGAACTTCTCCAAGTAAGCTCGGATCTCAAGCTTTGGCTGAGACCCGAGTATGACCGCTCGGTTAGGGTGCTCGAGGTCCAAATGGAAAAGGACCAGCTCTTCAACGGGCATTGCCTATACTTCCTTCTCTGGTAGCTGGGGGTCAAGGTAGGGCAGCATCTTCGGCCCTTCAATGGTGGGAAACTCGATTTCATCAACCTTGTAAATAGCTGAGATGCTTAGCTATCAAGCTGCCGCCGCCTCCTTTAGGACCTTGATATAGCATTCCTTGGAGTCTTTCTACTATGACCTAATTACTCCGACTCCATTATCAGTAGGGAATTTCATGGCTAGGTGGTAAGTAGAGACCATGGCCATTAAGGCATTGAGGGTCGGCCTCCCGATGATGATGTTATGTTGAGACGGCATATCGACCACAAAAAACTCAACAAGATGCACTACAAGAAAATATTGATTACACAACCTTTATTTCACGACCGTTTCCCAAAAACCGTGGTGGAAAGGGCAAAAATACGCGGCAAGTTATGCCCGTAAAAACGAAGACCGTCGTGGGTAGGTGGGAAGATACCACGACGGTTTTCTAAAAAAACCTTCATGGAATACTAGAGATACCACGACGGTTTCTCGAGAAAACCGTCGTGGTAGATTGGAGCTACCACGACGGTTTTCTCCAAAAACTGTTGTGGTATCTCTAGTATTCCACGACGGTTTTTTCAGAAAACCGTCGTGGTATCTTCGAGAGCTACCAAAAAAAACCGTGTTGGAATATTAAAGCTACCATGACGGTTTTTGGAGAAAACCGTCGTGGTAGCTCTAATCTACCATGACGGTTTTCTCCAAAAACCGTCGCGGTAGCTCCGTGGTATCTTCCACGACGGTTTTTTCAGAAAACGTCATGGTAGCTTCATTTAAACCCCTTCCCATCCTCGGCATTCAGACAGTACATTTCAGAAACACACTTTACAAATACAAACACAGACCCTTCTGAATCGGCCATCGCCGTCTCTCTCTGCCTCCACACTCCTTTATCTCAGCCCAAATTGTAAGTTTTTTTTGTAGAAAGTGAGAAATAGTTGTTGATTATGTTGTATAATCGATCCGAAATTGATAAATAATTGTTGATTTTTTTCTTTATTCCGTGAAGTTGATAAATAGTTGTTCATTTTGTTGTTTATTCTGTGAAGTTTGTATTGTGGATCATGGGTATGATTTCTTCGTTTTATAATGAGTATGTGTAACTTGTTTAATTTATGATGGCCGGGTGATGTTTTTTTTATGATTAATTAATATATGTAGGCGTGGGTATATATATAAATTGTGAAATTAATTTTAATTGAATAATTGCTATTTATTATTTTGATTTAGGAATTGCAAAATGGATAGGAAATGGATGTGGGATTTTCGATTGTCTAAAGAGTATGTGAATGGTGTGGAAGAGTTCTTGGATTTTGCCAAAAGTCATGCAAATGGTGATAAAACTCGATGTCCTTGTGTTCAATGTGGAAACCATAGATTGCATC
>CAMOHE010055468.1:3475-19065 GCA_946598075.1 Artocarpus hirsutus
GATCTAAGGGTTCAAGAATTCCATCTGACACAAGTCTTTGAATTCTCTATTTAGAGATATGACCTAAACGCTTATGCCACAAGATAGCAGAATTCTCGTTTAATTTTCGCTTTGTACCATGTGAACTTGTTTGCAGTATTTCATTATAGGAACTAACAAGATCAAGCATGTATAGATTATCAATTAATGAACCAGAACCAATAAAATTTGAATTTTGGTAGAGACTAACTTTATTATTTCCAAACGAACAAGAAAATCCTGATTTGTCCAAAGAAGAAATAGAAATTAAATTCCGTCGAAAGGACAGTACAATATAAGTCTCAAATAAATCCAAACAAATTCAAGTTCTTAATCGTAATCTGAAAGTCCCTATAGCCTCCACCGTAACTTTATTGCCGTCGCCTACAAAGATGAATCTTTCAGCATCATTTGGCAGTCGACTCCACAGGCAACCCCTTCTTTACACGCCAGGCGGCGTATTTGGGAGACTCCTTCTTTATGTGTCCCGGCTTCTTGCAGAAGTAGCAGGTGAAATCCTCATCCTGCTTCTTTAGTTTCTTTTTCTGCTGAGAAGAACCTTCTGCAGTATCCTGAGCTCTCTTCTTTTTCTTATTTTGAGAGGTTGAAGCCAAGTGAGCACTCTCAGTCTTCTCCCGCTATTGCCTCTCTTCTTCTTGCACACAATGAGATATAAGCTCATTTAAGGACCATTTGTCCCTTTGAGTGTTATAACTCACTTTGAATTGCCCAAAGTGTGCAGGAAGAGAGATCAAAACCAAGTGCACGAGCAAGTCTTCAGATAGCTCTAACTTTAGTGACTTGAGTTTTGATGCAAGATGAGACATCTCCATGATGTACTCCCTTATGTTCCCTTTGCCTTTATATTTCATTGAGACGAGTTTAGCCAAAAGGCTACTTGCCTCTGACTTCTCATTTTTGGCAAAATATTGCTCAATTTCCTCAATGAACTTCTTGGCATTCTCGCTCTCAGTAATTGAGCCCTGAAACGCTTCAGGAATGGTGCGTTTCATGATCATCAAGCACATTCGGTTAGAGCGATCCCATTTTTTAATTTTAACCTCATTAGGGTTTTCTACAGTAGAAATGGGTCGCTCTGACCTAAGTGCAAGATCCAAATCCATACAACCGAGGACTATTTCCACGGTTTCCTTTCAAACTTTGAAGTTCGTCCCATTCAGCATTGGGATGTTATTAACTTGAGCATAAACATTCATTGCTATAGCAATTAAGACTGGATAGAGAACAAAATAATTAAAATTAAAACAATATATATATGGGCCTTTTTAAGATACCTAGCACAACATTAATATCTAGTCTTTGGACAGAGATATCAATTGTTAAGTGGTATTCTTGGCATAATAATCAAATACTGATAATAATTCTTGTCAAAAATAGTCTTTCTTTGGACCGACTATTATTTACATGGAAAACTTAACAATTATCACATATTATTACTACATATGAATATGTATTTAGGCCAAACATTAACCTTCCTTTGGGCCGATTAATATTCGCATGAATCTCACATACGCAAATATCTTGACATTCTAAAATAAATTAATATACACAAAAGAGGCTACTTTGGCAGCATATTGTTTCAATTAATTTGTTTTAGAATATTAAACTTTTATATGGAAGTGATTACCAAAACAAACTTAAAATTCAATTTTTTTTTTTGGGTAAACGACTTGTTGTTTAAAGAACAAAAATTTATGCAGTCATGCTTGCGAAAACGACATGTCGTTTAGTTCACTCAAAAACGATGTGTCGTTTTAAGGTTACGAGTTCGCAGTCAATCTTAAAAAAACGACGTGTCGTTTTTTTGTTTACTAAAAAAGACATGTCATTTTGAGCCAAACGACAGCTGCACACATAGGAAAAATGACTCGTCATTTTTGGCTGTCTTCTTCCTTATGACGGGTTCTGCCGACCCGAAACGAATCCAATTGGATCCAAATTGTAGACCCGTCATTTCTTTGCCTTCTAAACACCAAAAATGATGATTTTAATCACAAAAAACTTAGAAAATCATTAACTTAATGATTTATAACCTTAGTTTTCATCAAAAAATTGTAGAAAGTAACATCCAAATGTGCAAACAAAAAAACAACGTGAGTTGTATATATACACATATATATGTCCAGCACTTTAAACTAACAAAAGTATGTGTGTGTACGTATGTGTATATATACACTGGAATTTTTTTGTTTCAGATATGCATATATGCAAATATATATGTATGCAAATAAATTCAAAAAATGATGCGCTGCTTTTGCCTTTTTTTTTATTTAATTAAAAAAAATAACAAGGATGTATATTCATAACCAATATACATGTTCACAACAGCATCGATTAATTCATGAAACACATATGCAAACATGCAAAATAATCCCAATAGTCTAACAATGATAACCTGCTACTGATACCACTTGTTAGAAATAATTCTTAACCAATAAACCCAAAACAATCTATATGAGAACATCCTAGAACAAGAACACAAATTTAGCCTAGGATCAATATCATGCTAGATTACTGAGGACTAATTAACAGATAAAATACCTGGATCTATTGGTATCGATTGAACAACGGAACTGGTGGTTTGTGATCTTCCTTAACCAAAACGCCTTAATTCCTGAAGGGACTATCGTTTCTTTTCCTAATGGGGAGAAAAGAGACTAAAAACCGTTTTGGTATGTTGGGGACCATAACCAGAAATAGTCTTTATATAGGGTTCCCATAATTCTCTAAATGGTATCTACTCAATTTACTCCATATCATTTTCTGTAATTAATGGGTTTTTAATGTTAATTGAGATCACCAAAATTTAACCCATAAATAGCTTTTATAATTGATTGAGAATAATATGTTGCCCAATATAGGAAATATGATTTTCTAATGATTTGCCTAATATAGGAAATTAAATTTCCTAACAGAGGAGAGAGGAACGCGAACAGAATCCGAGACGCAAACAAGAAGCAAAGAAGAAGAGCAACAACTGACGTTGGAGGAAATATCAAAGTTCAGAGCACAAGCGCAGGAAAAGACAAATGAGGCTGTAAGGGCAGCTGCAGAGAGGTACACAAAGGCTTTACAATCGGTAAAGCAAGGGCCGAGTTCTGCAGCTGAGCAGGCCTTCGAAAAGGGTGCGCTAGCCAAGGACATTGCCCTAGAGAAGGGCCAGGCTGCTAAGGAAACTGTCCTGGAAAAAGGACAGGCTGCAAAAGAAGTTGTTCTAGAGAAGGGACAGCAAGGCGGGGCCACGATGGAGGCGGCGGTGCAGAAGGCGGCGGAGACTAAGGATGTCATAGTGGAGACGGGTAAAGAGGCCGCAGAGAAGGCGGGGGAGGTTGCGGTTACCTTGAAGGACAAGGCCAGGGCGGCAGGGTGGACCGTGGCGCATTACTCGACTGAGAAGACAGTGGAGGGTACGAAGGTGGCGGTGAGAGTTGTGAAGGATGCGACGGAATATGTGGGGCATAAGGCCGTGGAGATCGCAAAGAAACCATTGGTTGCTGCTAAGGATGTTGCTCTGTCTGCCGGGGAGAGTGCTACGGAGTATACCGCTAGGAAGAAGGAAGAGGCATAGAGGCAGTTAGAAGAGAAGCAGAAGGCTGCCGAGAGTCGGGTGAAATAAAGATGTCCTTCCACCACCTATATTATTTGAAGAATGGTATGTAACGTACATAGGTGGCAAAAATTACTATTCACTACACTTGTTACACTTGTTTTCATAGTACTTATATGCAAATTGTTGGAAATATAAATCACTCTTATGGAATAAGCGACTAAAATATTAATCTTTTTTTTTTAATTAATATACGCAAGATAAATTAGTAGTTTAATCTTGGGAATTATGTAGCATCCGGAGGATAATCTGTATACATAGAAAGTTTTATCTTATAGTTGGACAATGTTTTATGTTTTAAATCAGAAAGCGAGGCTTTGATTGATCC
This sequence comes from Artocarpus hirsutus, assembly GCA_946598075.1. NCBI lineage: Eukaryota > Viridiplantae > Streptophyta > Magnoliopsida > Rosales > Moraceae > Artocarpus > Artocarpus hirsutus. The sequence continues at coordinate 7,450 of CAMOHE010055468.1, forward strand.
GACAGTCTAAGGAAAGGAGAATTGATTGCACTAATTTGGTATCTGTTTGTTTGAAGGAAAGGGAGAGTAGTCATTACGAAGAGAAGAAAGAGGAATTAATATCACCAGAAGAGAAAAAAGTAGAGACATATCATGATCAGAGCACAGAATCGCAATTATCCGATAGTGGAAACATAAGAAAAGAAGCCTCAAAGTCTAGCAGTACCACTGTGATAGGAGCCATTGGAGAGACAGTGGTGGTGATAGCACAGCCCACAAAGGATCTCGTCATTGGGGTGGGGGCGACACCCGAGCAAGGCAGAAAGGAGACACAAGTGAATCATAGCCTTAATGTTGTTGTATGAATTAAATGAAACAAGTTTTTTGAAAGTGTTTTTTTTTTTTTTTAGGGAATAATCTTGAGTCTTTACCATCACTCAGGACCCCTTGCGTTTGTCTAGCTTTGCTCATGTCATTCAAGTCCAGTTTGTATATTATTGATGATTTCATTTCAGATTGAACATGCTTTGCTTCGAATGACTTTTTTTTTTTTTTTTTTTTTATTCTTTGAGGGTTTTTTAATACTTATTATTATGGAAGGTTGTAATTAGAAAGTTCGTATGAATCTTTCAGGAGTTGACTTTTAGCTTGTTTGGGAATTCAGCCCGAGTATTCAGTAGCGTCATCACTGAAGACTTAAAATCAACCGTGCTTCAAATTTCACAAGGGAAAACCAAATGGGCCAAAGTCATGAATAAAAAATAAAAAATAACAAAACTTTAACTGGTAATCACACGGCGCTATAATGCTTGTCAAATCACCCCACTTCGGAAATGCTCTAGTCTTTCTAGATTTAAAGTAAAAGGCAAGTCAATCCTTCTCTTCCAATTAAAGCAAAGCAAATAACATTACATGTGCTTCACACACCACCAATGGAGAGGATGTTATCAAAAACAAGTGTGGAAGTTGTAACAAGGCACCTGCCATTGCCTTTTAGATTTATTTTTTATTTTTATTTTTATTTTGCTAATCCAATGCTTTTTAGATTTACTAGGCCTTTTTTACCCTTAATTGGGATTGGTGAGTGTTCATGAGGTTTTTTTTTTTTTTTTGAAATGGGAAGCTTCTTTTCACACATGACACACTACACAAGGTATAAATACAAAGGAATTCGACCCGAATCAAAGAGTGGATCCACTAATATATATCATGATAGCTGCATAGGGGTGAACACAAGTACCCAGAGACAGATGGGGAAATACATGCTCGGCACCCTAACGTTGAGCTTGACCTTTACTCGTTAAACAGCACCAAAACAGTCGATGGACTAGCCTAGTTGACTGAGACAAGTCCCCACGTAAAGGGGACAACCACACCACGGCATAGAGGGAACTCTAGCCGGATATCAAACACCACACCATTAACAAACGGGTGGAAGACACTAGCGGAGAACAATGCCTCCGTTATTACCAAAACAAAAACACCACGGTAAAACAAAAAAACACATCAAAGGGGCAGGAACATCAATGCCCTAATTACAACTGAATAAAAGAAAGATCCACCGACAACCAACCATCGGCTATGGAACCGAAGCCAAATCTGAGCGAAGCCACCGCAAGAGGAAAGCACACCCAAGAGAGGTGGAAGATTGTGGGAGGACAACAGTGAAATGAAGGGACGTTAGACATGAACACTCCAGCCACCAAAGAACAAAGGAAGCACCTCCTCCAAGAGAACCTCACCACTTAGCAGATCAACACCTCATGGGAGTGTATATCTGCCCCCAATGGATGCACAGCTCCACGCATAGCCACCATCACAAAAAAGCCTACGTCGAGAAGAGTTCGGGGATTTCTATGCTAGAGCCTAACGATGTGCCTGGAGGCACGCCAAAGCTCCTTCCAAACATTGAAAGGGTGTTTGGCAGTGGTGGAAACCACTCAGTTCCCACCACAAACTTAGTTATAAACAGTAAAAAGTTCTCACTTGTTACAGTAACAATAAAAAAATTGCTACAGTGTAAAACTCTCACATGCTACAGTAAAAGTGGTTCCCATAACTGGTTCCCACCACTCTTTCAAACACCCACTGAGGCTTTCTTTCTTTCGTAGAGCCTCTCTCACTTTTTTCTCTCTCTAGACTTTTTCTTACTGTGAGACGATTTTGTTCATGAGTTATGGACAAACGTTGACTAATCAAAAACAAAAAAGAAAACGTTGCACAATGAGAACATCGGATGCCAATGAAATTACAGATGTTGAATTCCTTCATAGGGGGAGGGAAAAAAATAACTTGGAAAAATCAAATTAGGAACTTTTTTCTTTTTTCTCTTGATTTTGAGGCAAGTACTTTTTAAAAATAAATAAATAAAGAAAGTAGTGGAAAGTCGTTGAGTTTCTGATTCTTCAGCTTTCATTTTTGTTCTTTTGATCTTTGTTGGCAATTAGTAGGACTCTCTGAAGACTTCGAAGACCATAATTTTGTCAACTCCAGCTAAAATTCTCTCTCTTTTTGTATATAAATTAAAAAAACTTTCTTGTATTCAAAGCTCACATGAACTGCTTTGTATATGGCTTTGCCTCAACAGAAACCAATCATTAAGTTATACAAATTCCATATCCATATTTCCCAAAAAATAGTAAATTAAATAAAAAGCTCAATATCACTTAAATAAGTATATAAAACGATGGTAAGCAGATTAATAAATACAATAACCCAAAAACTAGAAAGATAACTTTATGAGTAAATGGAGAAATGAAAAGGAGATTAACATGGGATTTGAGCAGTAAACCACTCCATTACATGAATTGGGGCTTTGATCAGCTCCAGAGCAAGCTCCACTATCACCGTCACGCAGAAACAGCACGGACATATGCACGACAACAACAATCTGCCCCCCACCAAAAAAGAAAACAAATTCAAATTTAATCCCTCGGTTTAATTAAACCACCAGAAATAAAACAAATTTCGAGAACTTTTTACCAAATTGGATGAAACTTGAATTTCACAAAGTTTAGATGATCAAATTGTAGGGAAAACCAAAAAAGCTAGAGACTTTTTTGTTTTCTTCTTTTTTTTCCCGGGAAAAAAAAAAGCAAGAAACTATTGAGACCGGAGACCGAAAAAGAGAGAAAAGATAGGGTTTGAAGAAGGGAATTATTACCCGACAATCCAGACGACGATGCCGACGATGGAGACAAGGAGAGAGAGAAGGGCGAAGGGAAGGCCCAATAGAAAGCCCAACGGCCTGCAATCTCCGTCTCCGCAGCACATTCTGTCCTGGATTTTTTAATTTCTTTCTTCGGGTCTGGCCTCTGAAATTGCGAATTTCCTATCTGTTCTCCTTCTTCAACTAATGCTTGAATGCTACACAGAGATGAGATGAAACAGGCTCATACCCTTTTTTTTTTTCATGGGAGCTTTATATAGACGTTACTTTTCGGACCAAAAATTAAAATATGTCGTGTATATATATATATATATATAACTCCTTAAAAAAATCACAAGTCACTTATTTTTTATAACTCCACTTTTATACTGATTCTTATGACAGACGCCCGCATATTTTTGTTCTTAAAATTTTTTTAAATATTTTTATATATTTTTTAAAATAAAAATTTTAAAAATACTTTTAACATAAATTTTTAAAAAAATTTATTTTTTAAAATAAAAATATTTTCATCTATTTTAAAACCAATACTAAACGATATCATAACGTAAAAGTTTTTTTTTTTTTTTAAAGTGTTTGTTCGATAAAAATGAACCTTGTTTATAAATATCTCTTTTTTATTATTATAAAGGCGTCCAAATTTATTGAAAAGAGAAGTAAACAGCCTGTATGTCCCAGTCATGATCATTCTTTATATAGTTTTTTCTTCGTTGTCCATGGCAAATGCTAGTTGAAATACCCGTTTCCATGTTAAGCGGTGAAAACAATATTTCTAGATACATATAAGACCAAAAAGATATACGCGTACCATCAAAGGTTGTGATTAAGTGGTCGGGAATTTTTACTACGCTTTTTTGTTTTATCCGTCAGGGTTTAAATCCTCGTAGCCCTTGTAAGTTCCTCTGCTTCAATAATAATTGTTGATGCATTGGCTTGATAGTGCAAACGGGTGTAGGCCTTGACCAATAAATCGGAAGAACCAATATAAGGCCCCGACTACTCCTTCTATGGCACCGAGATATTGCTCACTCTTGATCCGGCATGGGGTGGGATGAGGACCAGCTTACCCCTTTTTTTACTCATAAAAGAAAGGATACATGCATGAATACATTTGGAAGAAAAATACTTGATAGTAATTATGAAAGGAATATTTCTAAAGATAACATATGATAAGTAATACTTTAAAAAAATTAATTACAAAAATTTCTCTTTAATTATGGTCCTTGTAATATTGTACCCTTAAATTTCAACAACGTAATGTGTTCCTCGAACTATAAAATATTGACGAAAAAATGAAACTTGGTGCATAATCAAGATTTGGTACATCAAATTGGAGTATTTTTATAATTCTATGTTTTCTAAAGCTAATTTAAAAATTTTGAAAATATAAACTAAAAAACCTTAAAAAATTTTAAAACAAATAATTGATTCTTTTACTTTCATGTGGCTATGTTGAGGTAAAGTAGTAGTCTAATGGTTCGCTAACTATTCGACAATTCTATTATTTGTGTAATATTATGTCATTTATGCTCAAAATATAATTCAACGAGTTTTCTTATTCATATTTAATAGATCACAGGAAACAAATGTTATGTTTTAAAATTTAGGGAAATTAACGTTATGTTTTGAAGTTTGTTAGCATAGTGTTACTAATAGCTATAGTTGAGGAGAAATTTTTTCAATTACTTTTTCAAAAAAATTTAAGAAAAATTAATGAAGTGGATGCAAAAATATATACGATATCTTTTAATATATCCAAAAAAAAAAGTAAAAAATGAAGTGAGAAGGAACAAAAAACCATTGACCAAAAAAAAAGGACAAAAAAATTGGGTAAAACGTTTTCTCGTCATGTCAAACAACACACGAAACAGATTCGTTGGGGTAATTGATAGACAACTACTTAAGGGTACATAGACACATTTGAGAAAAACAAATAAGTGTGCGCTCACCTGCATTGTACTTCAATGATAATGGAAAACTATTTGAGGATAGTAGAAGAAGTGAAAAGAGACTAGGGAGGTCTATCGTGGAGAATGGTTTTATTTTCTACGGATGGAGAATGGTGTAATGGGTCGGGTGTGGTTAATTTAAATTAATGATCAAAAACGATAGAGCACTAAGAGTGTAAGAGTCTTTACCACACTAAACCAAATTCCAAATACAACAAAAATAATAAAATTAAAAATTAAAATTATACAAATAAAGAAAAGTGCAGATGCTCCACCACCATCTCCTATGCCGCCAGTGTAAGGAAATTGTCGACGACGCTCCCCTTGATGAAGCGCTTTTCCAATGACGAACTTGGAATATTGGTGATAGTCTCGACTGACGCCATCATTCACAGCCATAGATTTATGGAAAAATGTCGGAGTTCTATCATCAAAATGATTCTTTAAACATGGACATTTATAGTATTGAAAGAATTATTATATTCACAGGGAAGTGAGAATTTTGAAGATTGAAAATTTTCGGTTTAAAGTGAAAAGAGATTTTTTTTTTTTTAAACAAAACTAAAAAAAAAAACAAGTATTTTTGAGAATTTTAAAATAAGATTTTAAAACATAAATTAAAACAGTGAAGTTTCGAAAATCCCTTATATGTCTCAACTGATGTGGAATTTTAACTCTAAATAAATTATCTAAAGCATTTGATTTATTATATCTTTTTCTATTAATTGCAAGTACATTTATTAATTTTATAAGTCAACCTAAAACGACAATATAGCAAGCTATAATGCATAATGGTTTTCCTATAAAAGTAGCAAAATAATCATCTCTCACTAATGATTTGGTGGACTAATTATGAAAATTATAACAGTTGTAACCACAATTATAATTAATATAATTTTAAGATAGAAAAGATAATAACAAATCAAAAATATTATATTTAAATGAAATATATTTTTCCATTAATTCTTGTAGAACTTCGTCTTATGAATATCTAAAATTGACAATATAGTAAGTCATATTGCAGTAAAAGATATTCTATAAAATTAAGTATTATTTCATTATTATTAATATTAATTATGCAATACAATTAAATTGCATAAAGAAAGTATAACTGAATTTATATAAAAATAGGCAGCATAACAATATTAACAATAATTATTAAAAATATAGAAAATATAATTTATCCTATAAAAATATAAACATTACAACACAGATATAGAATTGGAAACCATACCCCAGTCTCAAATCCTAACCCTAGTCCCAAATTTTGACTTCGACCTCAGTCCACAAAACCCTACCCTAACCTTACCCTAAATCCCAACCCTCACCTCTATCCCAAAACCCAACCCATCTCGACCTTGGTCCTAGATCTCGACCCCAACCTTGACCCCAACACATGCCCTAGATCCTGACCTCATTCCCAACCCTGAATGCTGACCTCAACTCTAACCTCGATCGTAGTATCGGATCCGACCTTGACCAATAAGAACCTCAATTGGTACTTGAAAAGAAAATAAGAACCTCTTTAGGGAGGTTTGAGGTTCGAACCAGAGGGATGCGAAAGAAAACCCTGAGGGGACAGCACGGATGATTGGGCGGCATGGGGATGGTCTACCAATAAGAGCCATAAGTTTGGAAGCCCTGCAAGATGAGTCCTATGGAGGCTTGAGAGAGTATGCCCAAGTCGGACGCCACAGCTGGTCCAATCCTAACAATGAGTTGGTTTGCTAACTCGACCCCAAAGTTGTGTCTGGCTCATTAGCCCAACCTTAATGACGAGTCTGATTTGCAGTAATGTGACCAACCTACAATCCTGACCTTAACAATGTATCCAGCTCGCTAGGTGGAACCCAATAACAAGTCTGGTCTGCTAGCCCGATCCTAATTACGAAAATGGCCCAACCCTGATGGTGAGTCTTCCCTGTCAGTCGAACCTCATTAACGAGTCTGGCCCAACCCAAACGATATGTCTCGCTTGTTGTTCCGACCTCAACAACAAGTCAATCTGGTAGCCCAACCTCGACGGTGATCTTGGCTTGTCAAACTATTGTAAATAGTTGGCAATCTTTGTAAATCTTTGGTTGACCACAACCTAAAATTTTTGTTTAAAAAAATTTTGGAAACAAGAATTTTTTTTTGTATAATAAAAAAAATTGATAACAATTAAAAAAAATAAAAAAAGTTATCAAACATATTTTCAAAAAAGAGTTTTCACTTTTTTGTTTAAAAGACAAAAAACTGTTTAAATAAATGATACCAAATGGACCCTTATTTATTTATTTTAAATTTTGGGATGGATGATTTCAAACTCTTCATCTTAGGTAGAATTGGGTATAGTTTTGTTGCTATGCTATGTTTGCAACTACAAAAGACAATTACTTGGGTACGTATATAAGTTGTGTTTGAGAAAGTTTACAAAATAAATAGAGATATTTATTAAAAAAAATTATTCCAACGGGGTAGTTCGGAAAAAAATTATGGGAGTGGGATTCAGATTTTGGATGTAGGAAAAAAAAAAAGGAATGTATGAGTGAAAAGACAAGATTGAAAAAAAATTGAGGAAAAGAGCAAAAAAAATAAAGAAAGACAAAAAGGAGAGAAGAAGTAATAAAAAAATAAAATGTTTCGTAATTTTGAGTGTTGATACAAAACTCTTTTTGATTTAGTATATGTTTTGAATACGAAACGTTATTTCTAAATATCATATTAAAATCACTTGTATAAAAAATAGACAAAATTGATGAAATTGTATAAAAGTATAGGAGGTTCAAGAGAAAATCAAAGGATTTAAAATTAACACAATACGGATAGGATATTGACTACTACAAAAAAGGAAAAAGAAAATAGGGTGTCGACAATAGCTTGTTCGGTAATGTCGTTCGAACTATAAAATTATGATTCAAATTATTTATGGTTTAAATTTTATGATAGAAAACATTAAAAATAATTTGAATCAATTTTCAAACGAATTACAATAAAATTATGGTTCGAGCCGTGACTAATTGTTTTCAAATGAGATAAAGATAAAAGGCAACTCCGAAATAATATTAATAATAATAACCTTCATTTTTTAAATCCAAATACCTTCTATTTTGTGTTTTTAAAATATCATAATTATTGTTTACTTTGTATAATCATGTTAGCATCTTTTCATAGGCCACAAAAGTTTTTCTACTGCCGACGTATCTAATAACTTTTAAGTTTTAAACTTTCTAATCACATTTAAACTTAGAATGGCAAAAACAATAAATCCAATATGTAAGTGTTTGAGAACATAATTGAAATTAGAAGTTAAAACCAAAAAACTATAGTATGTGAGAGTTTTATATTGCATAAATTTTTACGTCACATTATATGAAAGCTTTACACTATGACAAGTTCTAATTAGATTGTTAAACGAAATCTATATAGTTGGCGTTATGGGTTGCAAAATCTAATATATAGCATTTATTATTCGTCCATATCCGCATGTAATAAAAATCAATTCAAAACATACAACTCAAGGAAAAAATATTCCAAACGACAAATTCAAATCCGCTTACAAAACAGACCCAAAATTGCCTCCTAATTCTTTTTTGTTTTGTGGGTGTACTGTTGTTTGTTTAAAATAAAAAAAATAGTATATTTTTAAAAAATTTTAAAGCAATAGCAGATTTTGAAAGTAAATAATCTATTTACTGTATAAATAAGAATTATTTATATTGTAAATAATAGATAAATAAATCATTTACACCTAAAATCTATTTATTGTGTAAATAAAAATTATTTATAATATACTTAGAGAGCTATCTATTTCATATTTATTATAAATATTTATAAAATTATTATAATTAATTTTTTAAAAAATGATATTTACTACAAATTTTCTTAAAGGAAAGGTGCGTGTCAATTTTTGTTTTCTGATGAGTAATTGAATATGGAGTATAGATAAATATCCTCTTTTTTTCTTTTTCCTTTTTCTCGAAGACAGCTATGATTTATCCCCTTAAAAAAAAACCGATATGATTTCAGGCAAATGACACGTGGCTTGCTGTTGCCTAAAGCAATTTCATACCAAGTCAACGACCAAAGCCCATTGCTAGGAAGTCTATTGGCGGTTCATGAGTTTTAAAGTTATAAACAAAAAAAAAAATTTCGGCAGAAAATAGTTATCCGCAAGGCAAACTAACAATTGTATTAAAATACTTGAGAGGCATACTGTAATATTGTGAGAATTTTATATTACAACATATTTTTTGTTTTTATTTTTTTTTATTTAAGCTTCTCCAGGCATCCAATATTTTGTATATAATTTTTTTTTTGTTTTTGCAATATTATGAACTTGTCCTTGATGGTATGACTTCCTAGGCTAAAATTTGTCACTTAATTATACATTGGCAGCTTAGTAGGACAAACGCAAAAGAATCACATAAAGCTGTCGCCTTACCTTCAAAAAATTGTCAACTTCTTCTAATTATTTTTCATTCTATGTACACACTCGGTCGGTTGGCGATAAAGGCAACTAGACGCTCGTTTTTGAGTTAATAGCAAGTCATAATTCATTTATTAATTATTATTATTTTTTATGGATTGGGCACGTTTTTGAATGACTTAAAAACAAAGCCTAATCAATAGGTTATTATTTTTTGTATTCCGACGAGAGAAATTGTGCCAGCGCCTTTGTCAGAGAGGCCTCCCGGAGTCAGAGAAGATGTGAGTTTTTCTCTCTGTTTTTTTTTTTTTAATTATTTTTTATCTTTTTTATTTTTATTTCTTGAATATGTTGGTAATTACCTACAACCAGGACTACTTACTAACTTGTAGGCTCACTTCATGACATTCGTTCGATTAAAGTCGTCTGGACCTTATTCCCTTCTCCAACTATGGGGAAAAGCATTGTTCCCCACCATAGAATTACCCAAAGAAATTTATATGGGCACATATGAATGAAAACAATTTACAAATGTGAATATGAAAATAAACAAGAAGTAAAAGGGGGGAAGCAATTAAAAAAAAAAAGAAGTAGAAAGTTAAGAGGGAAAAATGACTGACTAAAAAATGCAATAAAAAACGGAGGGCTAAAAAAGTGAAAAAAAAAGGAGAAAAAAAAAGAGGCAAAAAAAAGGTGAAAGATTATTTATTTATTTAGGGTTTGGTTTGTTTCATTTTTGTTTTTTATTTTTTAAACAAAAAAGCAAAAATATTTCTTTAATTTTTATTTTTACTTTTAAATAAAAAACTTTTAAATAAAAAACATGTTTGCTATCATTTATTTGTTTTTTGTTTTCTAAAACAAAAAACAAAAAAAAAATGTTTGGTAACGATAATTTTGATACATATTTTTTTAAACAAAAACAAAAATATCATAACTCAGGGTTAGGGTCGAGGTTGCACTCGAGGACTAGGGTCGGGATTGGGTTTCAGAACCGAAGTTGGGTTCTAGGACCAAGTTTGGGACTCGGGATTGAGGTCGCATTCTAGAACTGAGGTTGGGGTTCAAGATTAGAGTGGGGGTCTGGATTCAGGATAAGGGTTGAGGTCAGGATCTAGGACCGAGGTCGAGGTCTATTTCAGGACCAAGTTATTGGGTTCTACTATTAAGGTCGGGGTCGTTGTTCGTACCAAGACTAAGGTAGGGGTCAGGGTTGGGACTGTGGTCGGGTGTAACGCCCTCTTATGGACGTCACATTAATCGTTACTTTCATCTTTGTTATCATTATTTATAAAATAAACCATTTAAATTTAAACACAGCATGATAAACATATCCCAGGATCCATGCATATAAATTTTTTTTTTAAATTCCAAATATTTCAATTTTTTTTTTTTAAGTTTATCAATGCCAAATTAACAAAACCATAATTCAAATAAAACTTCAAAACAAACTTTAAAATCTGTTTAAACAGTTCGATAGACCAAATTTCTGTAAAATCAAAATAAATGTAAAACAAGTCTTTTTACTTAATAGTGCAGAAATTATAGCATTCAAAGAAATAAAAATATAGTTCAAAAAAATTATTCTTTCTCGGCGTTTTTTCTTTTTCGATCCATCGTTCATAGCCCACACGCCCGTCCTCGCCCTCCACCTATTCCATGGTCCTTTTACCTTTATCTGCAACATGATTATAAACTAAGTAAGCAAAAGCTTAGTAAGTACACTTTCCTATCTCACAACATAAAACATTTTATGAATATCTTTATGAAACATCATAATCATAATCATCATTAACATAATAGTGCTCTTGGCACAGTTTCATATAGAACATATCCTTTATTATCATTATCCATATTAAAAACTTCATTCATTTTATCTTTGGGGCCCAAGTGTTGCACCATAATATCATCATCATAGACGCGCCGTCATGAGAGGAGAGGGATAGCTAATCCCAAACCAAACATAATAAGTCCAACCTTCGGGACATCATAAACATAAACATAAATATAGGGTGTGCAACACTTAATTAAGTGATACATATATATAGATATACTTTTAACATACCTCATCATTGAAACATTCGTTAAACTTTCTTGTTGCAACAAGA
>CAMOHE010055469.1:6384-18789 GCA_946598075.1 Artocarpus hirsutus
ATTCTGAAAACTTAAATTATTGATACTTAAATAATTTAGATTTTGAGAAAAACAAATACGTATTTAAAAGATTTTTTATATTCAAATTTAAATATATATCTAAAAGATTTTTTAAATTTAAATCTAAATTTAAATTTATTAGGTGCATGAAACAATCCTACCCGAGATTTTTGGTTCCAAAAACTAAAGGGTCATTTTCTTAATTCAAATTTTTTTTTGCCTTTTTTTCAAATTTTGCTTCTGCTCTGCGGGCTCCGTTTTCTTCTAAGCTTTCCCCTACTCTTCCAATTTTCAGATCTTTGCTAGCTGGGCACAATTTTACTGTCGTGGATAGGAAACATGGAAGATTCCATTTAAGCAGGTAGACTCTTCAGCTTTGTTTCCTTCTTGCTCTTTTTGGTGTTGGTTTCATATTAAATTCCCATTCTCCTGTCTTTCACTAAATTGGGCTTTTGTTTGATTTTATTTATTTCACGTCCTGTTTTTAGAGTTTTTTTTTTTAGTGTTGTTCTTCGTGTTTACATTCTTGTTCTTGGTTTTTTTTTTTTGGGTCTTGATTTTAGAGAGAAAACAGAGAGAGAACTCTGAAAAAATATTGGCTATAGGGACTCTTAACATTAGTGTCTGTACAATTATTACTTGCAATGCTTTGTTTAGAGAGCTTATGGTCGGTGTGTTTCTCTGTTCTTGTCTTTCTTTAGTTTTTTTGCCCCCGAATTGGGTTCCTTTTTATAATCGCCGTCCCCAATTACTTCTCCTACGAGGATTTCTTCCGATTCTCTGTTTTACTGGAATTTTTGTTTTATTTGTAATTTTTATTTTTTGTTCGAAATTTTGTTGATAATTTGAAATAGATGATCTATAATTCTTGGTTGATTAAAGCCCTCATTTGGGCTTTTGAGAAATCCTAGGCAAATGGATAATTTTAGTTCTTTTGGTTAGAAAAGATTTTGCATGTGATCTGACAAACCATTTTGGAGTATTTTTCTTTGATCAAAGCAGTGGTGAACATGTCCATTGGAATAGAAAGATGTCCCTTGGTTTTAAGTTTTTCCTTCTTTGTCATTATTTGTGATAGTAGGTGATGTGAACTCAACTGCAATTGGCTATAAGTGTTCTTTTTTTTTAACAGTAAGGTTATCTGTAGCTTTTACAAATTGTTCAATTCCAATTGAAGAAACTGTTTCATCTGGTTGTTCAATTCTAGGAAATGTATATACTACATATACATACATATATATATATATTTTTTCTTTCACAGTAAGGTCATTTGTGGCTTTTACAAATTGTTCAATTCCAATTGGAGAAACTGTTTCATCTGGTTGTTCAATTCTAGGAAATGTATATACTACATATATATACATATATATATATATATTTTTTTTTTTCACAGTAAGGTCATTTGTGGCTTTTACAAATTGTTCAATTGCAATTGAAGAAACTGTTTCATCTGGTTGTTCAATTCTAGGAAATGTATATACTATTTTTTTTTTTTTTTTTTGGTGGACGAAAGTATGTCCTCATGATTCTCGATGAAGCTTCTATGAATGGACCCTCTGAAGCACATATTCTCGTTGACGTATGTGCGTAATATATGTTATTTTCAACATTGCAGTGAGTTGCTTCTTCGGTTTTCTCCTCTTTTTTTTGTCTATTTGTTTACTCTCATGTCTTTGTGGCTAAAAGGGTTTTGCTCTCCCTTATCTATCGCACCATCATCACCAAACCTTGGTCGTCGTCGCTGCTACACTTGAACTGTGAGAATCTGAGATTTATGGTTGTATCTTTTGGTCTTCTTCTTTTCATTTCAATTTGGTTGAGTTTCAGCATCTTGTAACCATCATCAGAGATTCATATTTTTTTTTCCTTGTAATTTCTTTGTCGCTTACTTGTGACTAAAATCAATTTTTCTTCTGTACATTATCTTCTGTTGTGCCTCAACTATCTATTTCTTATGCTGGTGGGATCTGTTTTCGAAGAAAGAGGTGCAGGTGAAGAGAAAATGGGCATGAAACTTCTCAAACTAACAAAAGAAATTAGCATCTGAAATCAAGTACATGGGGGCTCTTTACCTTAAAAAGAGTTCAGAGTAAAGAGAATTGTGTGCGTCATGTATAGTGCCATTAGGAATCTGAATATTCATTCTTCTGTCCATAATCGAGCTAAAACTTGGTCATATAAGATGAACATTTTACATCTTATGTCAGGGCAGAAGAAATTCCAGATAATATTTGTTTACTTTGATTTTTCTTTCTTTGCTGTATGACGGAAATATATATATATATATATATATATATATATATATATATATCTTGGCATCAAACTTTATTGGGTCCGCGTTCTAATTTTTTACTATAATTGAATATTTTTCAACAAAGACAGACACTATGCATGTGTGACTATGACGTAGGCACTTTCCAAATCTAGTTATTTAAAAAAATGAAAACAATTTAAGGAATTTTATAAATTTAAAAGTATAGTCAGAAATTGCTTTATTTGATAAAATTTGTATGGCATTTATTTTGATAATAATTTTTGGTGTAGGTAACGCCGGTCTTAATGAAGATGATGCATGTGAAGTCTCTATCTCTATTGTCTTGAGATAATTTTTATTATCAACCATCCTGCAATTATATTTTATAATAACTAATAACTTTGATGATTATTAAAATACAACTATTAATTATACTAACCAATTTTGTAGCTCTATTATTTCACTTATTTTTGAGTTGATGAAAAAAGTACTAGATAGTTTGGTCGTTAAAGATGAGGCTTTATTATTATTTTTTCTAGGTGGGAGTGATTTCAAAATATAGTTTAAAGAATAATATATTAAAATATCTTACCACTATACAAAGAAGCTTTAATTCTAACACATGAAATTACAAGTTCGATGTGATGATTTCGGAATTCATTGGTTGCAAATTGGTTATACAATGATAAAAATATCGATTGCATCTAAAAAATAATAGAACGATGATGTTTGTGTTAGAATTAATAATTAAAAAACACCTAAAACAAGTGATTAAAAATGTATTGCTTACTATTTATTTATTAGATATATTTCATGAATCTTTACTGCATTATATTTTGTGTGAATTTCTTTGAGTGGCCTGACGTGAGATGTCACAACCCGACGTTCTTGAATCGTAATTAGCCATTTCTTCTACTTTTTTTTTTTCTTTTCAAACATGATTGAAAGTTTGACAAAAATACGTGCATTTTTTATACTATATGCGTTATCGAAACTTTGCTTTTAGATTTAAATAGTATAAACCTCTTATCTATAGTTAGTAATATTAATTACATAATATTTACTTTAAGTAGTATTTCAAAACATAATTTGTCATATGTATACATATTAACTGAATATTACATACTTAACATTACTAAACATTTACATACATATATAGACATATATATGCATAGCGGAAGCTTTACTACAGCGGCTTCCATACCCTATTTACACAATTGTCAATCCATGACGTCTAGCTCCGCATTGAAAATTATTCCAACCTCTTGGTAGAATTTCCTACAGCATGAATAACTAGTAAGCTATTGATCTGTAAGTCTAAACATAGCCCAGATGATGAATTTCTTACTAATCTGTATGATCCAATTATGCTTATTCATGCACTTCCATTATGACTTGAACTTAACTTAACTAGGGCCCAAGTGTTTATACCAGTTGCACATGGTGGTCATCGTAACACCGAGACCTTATCTTTCCTTGGAACTCCTCTTACGTCGTGAGATCGGTACAACACTTTTTATATACTTAGTGTATTATTTACCCATTCCTTAAATTATGGAATCATGAAATGCATGAAGCTTCTCTAAGTAAAATCTCGTATACTATCAAAGTAAAACTTTTATGAACCTTTTTTTTCTTTTCCTTTAAAGAAAATCATTATTGTTCATACTGTAGGAGGGATTTGATGCTAACTAGCTAACTATTCCATACTTAAAAGAGTTTTCCCTATCCTCTTCAGAAGTTGCCTTCAAGTCCTGTTTGGACAATTTTCAGTTATTAATTTACTTAATATTGATCCATATATTGATAATTAAATTTAACTCCTAATTATTAATTTTGACTATTAACAAGGGTTTTCTCCTTTTTCTTTTTCTTTTTTTTTTTTAAATCTTAGGTATAACTAGACTTATTTACTTATCTACAAGCATTTTCTTGTCACCCTCAAAACTAGGGCAAAATTTCCCTCTAGGGGCATTTTCCTATTTTGAATGTTTTGGAGTTTGTTTGATCATTTTTGCAAAAATGATATTTTTACCTTTAACGGGTCTTAAAAATCTTTTAAGCTTACATTTATCATTTGAACTTGCATTTTGTTGTTTTTGAAGCATATAATAATGATTTTGATCATCAATGCTTGATTTGCGATAAAATCCCATTTTTTACAAACTTCGATTTGATCCCGTTTTATAAAAATTTGACAATTTTGCCCCTGATTTCAAAATTGATTATTTCGAATCTTTAGATTCAAATAATTTTTTTCAACAAAGTTCTAAACCTCCCAAATCCCAAGATCATATTTTAAAAAACTTTTCTACCTTGCTATTTATTTTAAGACATTTTATGATTTAAAAATTTTGAAATTTATAACTTATGATTCGAGCAAAATATTCACAAACCATCTACAGTGCTCAACTTTTTTGATTAGTTTTATAATTTTTGTGTTTTAACTTTCTTGAAATTCGGATTTAATAGCGGTTTTTTGGCCTCTTTTCAAAACTATCCCAAAAAATAAAATCTTTGCATGTTCATCCCCACTGAATTTTGCAAACTTTTGTTCACAAAAATTGTCACTTCTATTGTGTAAATCAGAACTAAAACCTACCCCAAACATCTAGCTTCCACAAAATCCCTCAAAACTATTAATTTTCACTAAAACCCAAAAAAAAAAAAAACATTTTTACTAAGTTCTTTGAACTTATGTTTTTCTCAAGTATGTAACTCCCATCTCATATATCCAAATCATCACAAAACACAATATAAACATCTCATAGAGTCACATAATCATGCCATAGTCTTTGTCTAATTTTTACATAACAAACATCAAAAGAAAATACAAAGTTTTTGGTAAAAAGTTTAGAATTAACCCAAATTCGTTTGATGAGCTTAGTGATTCTCCACCCAAAATTTGTTCTTAACACAATACTTAGCATAAACTATGTAAAATTTCTCATCAAAACCTTTTCCAAGAATCAGAAAGAAAACCTAAAGAAAAAGGAAAAATTATAATTTACCTTAGTTTTTGAAACTTGATTTTTGCTCTTGAAACCTTGTAATTTTTTTCTTGCTAAAATTTGGAAGAAATTTTTAAGGAGACGGGTTTAGGAACTCTAGGTTTCATTAGGAGAAAAATGAGATTTTTTTTTCAAAATTTTTAATCACTTTTTCCTTAAAAAGTTCACTTTTTGACCTTTTTGCAAATATTCTTGATTTTGGGGAAAAAATGAAAAAAAAAAATCTTGTCTCCCCACCACATGAAGTTGCTGTGTGTTTTCTTGGTTGAGTGGCCAAATTTGGGCCTTTTGTGATAAAGCAAATGGGTCTCACCATCTTTTCACAAAAGTATAAATTTACACTATACTGTATTTTTTATACTGCTAGTGTAAAATTTTATACAGATATTATCTCAAGTAGTCTAAAATTACACTGACTAATTTTTTCATACTAATCATCTTCAATACAGTATTTCATATATCTGCTTTGTAGTTTATCAGTACCATTTTGCCATACTGTGTATTCTTTTTACTAATGTGTGTTTTTTTTATACTACATTCATCTACTGATGATTGCTAAACACCCAAAAAGTCTTTTATCAGTTTTTCTAGCTATCAATTAATCATTTTATACTGCTTAGACTATGATATGATTATTCACTTCATTTAACATTTATTTTTCCTTACTAACCTATACCACAATGTTTATAATTATTGTGATATAAATTCCAATTTGAGAGTATTTTACAAATTATTTATTAATCATACCACAAAAATCTGTGTATCAAAATACTCCACTTTGCACAAAATTTACGTACATAATCCTTAGTAGTAATATCCATAATTTCTCTATTGTATCATAATTTTTACAAAAATATAATTTATCAAGAAAAATTCGTTATTTAAATCCAAATAGATTTTAGATTTAAATAAATAAAAAAAATTTCTCGGGCATTACAGTCTACCCACCTTAAAAATTTTTGTCCTAAAAATTTAGAATAGTTTTGGGTAGTTTCTTTTCATTTTATCCTCCTGTTCCTAGGTTGCTTTTTTTACCTGCTGATTATGCCATAAAACCTTAAGAAGTGTTGTTTTTTTGTTTCTTAATTCTTTCTTCTCTCGTGCCAAAATTTGAATCAGCTTTTCATTGTAGGACAGATTCTCTTGGACTTCAATCAGCTCATGATGGAGTACATGTGATGGATCTGGCATAAATTGCTTTAACATAGATACATGGAATACATTGTGCACAGATGCCAGTCCAAATGGTAAAGCTAATTTGTAAGCAACATTGTCTATTCTCTCCAAAATTTCAAATGGTCCGATTTATCTTGGACTCACTTTCCCCTTTTTCCCAAATATCATTATTCCCATCATTGGCGTTATCTTGAGAAAAACTAGATCCCCTATCTAGAATTCTAGAGGTCTTTGTCAGTTATCAGCATAATTTTTGATAGTTTTAGGTAGTCTTTATTCTTTGTTGGATCAACTTCACATCTTCTGTTGTTTTTTGGACAAAATCCATGTTCGATAACACCTTTTCTCTGGTTTCGTACATAATGGAGTAGTGATTTGCACTTCTTTCCATAAAGAGCTTCATATAAAGCCATACCAATAAAAGCCTTGTGACTGTTATTATACGTGAATTTTATTAATAGAAGCTTTTTATCCCATCCTCCCTTGAAATCCAATACACACGCTCTCAGCATGTCTTCTAATGTTTGAATTGTCTCTTCAGATTGACCATCAGTTTGAGGATAAAATACTGTACTAAAAGTGAGTTTCATAGCCATTTCTTGATGAATATTCTTCCAAAATTTGGAGGCGAATCTACCATCATGATTGGAGATAATGGACTTTGGCACCTCATGACATCTAACTATTTGGGTGGCATATAATTTAGCCAATTGCTCTATAGTGTTATTAAGCTTAATGGGTAAAAAGCGTGCAGACTTAGTTAACCTGTCCATAATTACTAATATGATGTCATGTGCTTTTGTGGTTTTGGGTAACCTGACAACTAAATCCGTAATAATCTAATCCCACTTCCATTCTGGTATTGCTATTTTATGTAATTCTCCTATAGGACATTAATGTTTAGCTTTCACTTTTTGACATGTTAGACATCTATTGACAAAACGAGCAACACCATTTTTCTTTCCATGTCACCAGAAGTTTTAGATCTTGATACATCTTGGTAGCTCCTTGATAAATAGAATAAAGGGTCTTATGAGCTTCTTCTAGTATTTATCTCTTTAAATCCTCTTCATTAGGTACACATACTCGTCCTTTGTACTGAAGAATGCCTTCCTTTGTAATGCTAAATCTCGTTTCTCTGCCCTTTCTGACCTCATTTTTAATCCTAAGTAATGAAGAATCTACTTCTTGTTGCTCTCACATGTTCTAGAGGAATGTTGGTTGAAAAGACAAATCAGCTAGAGCTCTTATGATCAACTTGATCCCTGCTTTACAAGATCCTCTCGTAGTAGATTTGACATTGATCGCATAGTCACACAAGTAGATATTGCTTTCGACAAAGAGCATCTGCTACCAGATTTACTTTTCCAAGGTGATATAAAATTTTACAATCATAATATTTGACTAACTCAAGCCATCTTCACTGCCTCATATTAAGCTCCTTCTGGGTGAATATATATTAGAGACTCTAGTGGTCGGTGAAGATTTTGCATTTAACCCGTTATAAATAGTGACGTCAAATTTTTATTGTGAACACCATTGTTGCAAGCTCTAAATCATGGGTTAAGTAATTTCTTTCATGATCCTTTGGTTGGTGTGATGCATACATAACCATTTTTCCATCCTGCATTAATATTGCTCCCAAACCTATTTTTGAGGTATCACTATAGATTACATATTTTCCCTAATTTGGATTGGGCATGCTAGCACTGGTTCACTTGTGAGCCTTTTCTTTAGTTCCTAGAAACTTTCTTCATATTTTATAGTCCATTCATACTTTTTACCTTTTCAGGTGTGGACTATGAGTGGTGCCATAAGTCTAGAGAATCCTTCAATAAAACGTCGATAATAGCTTGCCAACCTAAGAAAACTTCTGATCTCCATAACACTCTTCAGTACTGGCCACTTATTCATGCCTTTAACTTAGCGGAATCAACTGAAACACTGTCCTGTGATACCACATGTCTTAAGAAATGGACCTTTTCTAGCCAAAGTTCACACTTTTCAAACTTGGGATGCTCCCTTAGTAGCTAAAGTGCTATTCTCATATGCTTTTCATGCTCTTCTGGAGTCCTTGAATAAATTAGAATATCATCTATGAAGAGAATGACTAATTTACCCAAATAATCCTTGAAGACTCAGTTCATTAAGTCCATAAACGCTGTTGGAGCATTAGTTAATCCAAACAGCATTATGCAAAATTCATAGTGTCCATAACGTGTTGGAAATGCTATTTTTAGAAAGTCTTCCTCCTTAACTTGAAGCTGATGATTTCCAAAGCGCAAATCAACCTTCAAAAATATGGCCACTCCTTTCAGTTGATCAAACTGATCATTGATCTTGGGAAGAGGATACCTATTTCAATTGTAACTTTATTAAGCTTACGGTAACCTATATATAATCGCAAGGTTACATTTTTCTTTTTGAAAAATAATACGGGTGCTCTCCAAGGTGAATAACTTGGTCGTATGAAGACCTTATCCAAAAGTTCTTGTAACTTGGTCTAAAGCTCCTTGAGTTTGACTGATGCCATACAATAGGGCACCTTTGAGATTGCTGTAGTACTAGGTGTTAACTCGATTCCAAATGAGATTTCTCATTTCAGAGGTAGTTTGGACAACTCATCCTAAAAAAATCGATGAATTCATTTAGGACTGGATCATCCTCTGGTCCTAACTGAGCTTCCTGATCTTTACTTCCTATATTCACTAGATAATCTGTGTGCTCACTGTCTAAGAGTTTCTTTGCTTTCAAAGTAGATATCAGCGCTTTTGGCATTGTTGGGGTTCTTCCAACATAGACAAACTTTTGATCCCTGGCGGGTTGGAAAGTGACCTTCTGATGTCGACAGTTGATTTTGGTATCGTATTTTCCTAAGAAATCCATTCCTAGAATTACATAGTAGTCTTGTATATCAATTATTATTAAATCGATAAACAACTCTTTATTGCATATGATGATTGGTACGTGACATAACCAATAATCAGAATTCAACACCCCACCTAAGAAGAGTGCAATTCTAAAAGTTTGTTCTATCCTGTCCCCTTCAAATCCCCTGTGTTTTGCAAACTTAAGTGATGCAAATGAATGTGTAGCTCTAGAGTCAAATAAAACATAAGCATCAGTTTTAGCTACAGAAAGCTAACCTGTGATCACCATAGAAGTTCCTGCATTAGCTTTATTTTTTGTGTAGGTATAGATTCATGTGTTGGGTTTTGGTGCTTCCAATCACCCCTAACCAATGCTAGGTCCTTTGATCTGTGACTAAACTATGTGGAGTTATGGTCCTTAGGGTCTTTGTTGACTTAGATGAAACTGGGCTTAATTGAATTGATTCTGGTTGGACTAGTTCTGTAGGTTAGAAAAACAATTCTCAGCATAATGCCCCTCCTTGCTGCAAATGAAACATTTATTGGTACCAGCCTTGCACCTTCCCCATGTCTTTTCCCACATTACCCACACACTAATTTACTATTCTTTCTCTCATTTATCTTCTTTTGAGGCTGATTTCTTTAACTGGCTTGACCACCAGAATTCTATTTCTTCTTATTATTATTGTTGACATTACCACTGTTGCCACCAACTTGATTGTTCTGATTTGGATTCTGCCCTACATTACTTCGTTGTCCCTTAGATTGAGGGATTGGGCTCTGCTTCACCAAAGCTCTTTCTTCCTTTTGCACCTTAAAATCTTAGCTCTCTCAGCTTTGTCACGTGTGATTCTAAACTTAGCTTGAGTCACCCGCTCAATATAGTTCTCAATAGACCTTGGTGCCTGACCTTTGTTGTCCACAATTATCGTGATGTCCATGTGGAATGTTGTCATTAACCTCCTTATTCTTTCCATGTTAGTGGGTATTAACTCTAGGCAAAAACATGCCAACTGATTAAATCTTTTCATGGCATCATTGACAGACAGGTTACCTTGCATAAATTTATTAGATTCTTCTTGTTGGGCCACCATAGCATCCACATTGAAATAAGTTTCCTTAAATTCTTTCACAAAATCTACCTATGTCATTTCTTCCACATTCCTTTTTTGTTCAACTATCTTCCACCACCTTCTTGCATCTTTGGTGGGGGAGAAATATATGCATAACACTTACTCTTAGTTGTTGAGGGCCATAAGCTTTAGCACTTTTTCAATGCTAGTAAGCCAGTCATCAACTTCCAGGGGATCAATAGAACCATCAAATTCTGGAGCTTTCATGCATCAAAACTTTTCGTAAAAAGTCTATTATTGGAATTGCAGGTGCAACCAAATCCATTAGAGGTGGTGGTAGTAGGTCTTCGTGCACTGGTGATATTTTTTCTAGTGAGCCATCTACTCATGAAGTCCTTGCATCTCTTGCTCCTGAGCTCGGAGCTTCTCTTGTAGTTCAATGATTAAAGTCATCAAATTATGATTTGAGAAACCTCTAGGTACTTTAGCCATTATGGTCAATTAAAATTTCCTATTGTAGAACATTAAAATTGTATTAACCTTTTTTCTTCAATAAACTCATTGAAATTTCATCAGAATTATATAATTGCGTTGGAACATTAGCACATATATAAACATTACATCATTTCATTACATATCTTGTTTTTACATACATACTTTGTTAACACAACACATCTGGTATGGCTAGCATTTCATACAAAGTTAGCAAACATACATACATAAGCTTTTATCTTATATCCAATAGTAGTCATTTATTGTTATTTTTTTTACATCACTATCCAGTGTTGTTGCTTACTGGTACACACATATCTAATCAAAAAGGTCAAAATTTTGCTAGCCATTTAGTTATATATAGCTTAAAACAAAAAGTCGTTTCAAAACAAGTCCTCCTCTCCTAGTCATTGTCAACCTCTGGCATATCACTTTTTATGGGGTCCCCCTTTGGATCTTCCTCTTCTTCTTCACTAGAGTCAGTGAATGGATCATCACTAGCATAAACTGGCTCAAGTGGTCCTCGAACATACTTATGTACTACTTGATCCTCATCATCGTCATCTAGGTCCATAAGGTAATTGTCAACCAATGCTAGTAATTGTTCTTCCACATGATACAGCTCCACTATGAAGTCCTCCACACCGGGGAAATCACGAGGATATAGCACTAACATTTGAATCTCATTGGGAACTCCACTCCACAAGAGATCACATACCTAATGTATGGGTGTTCCTAGCGGTACTACCGGCAACATGGTATAATGAAACCTGATGATGTAGTGCTCCAAAGACTCCCTTAGATACCTATCCCAAATGGCCTATAGATGATTATGATACTAACACTACTAGTCTCCCCATATGAAAGGATCAATCATTATTGGAGTAGGGTTTGCAGGTGGGGGTGGTGCAAACATTGTAGAGATTTGATTTCAAAACCCTTGCTATATGATGTCCCGAAGGTTAGACTTGTCATGTTTGGTTTGGGATTAGCTACCCCTCTCCTCTCATGACGACGCGCCTATGATGATGATGTTTATGGTGCAACACTTGGGCCCCAAAGATAAAATAAATGAAGTTTTTAATAGGGATAATGATGATGAAAGATATGTTCTATATAAAGCTGTACCAAGTGCACTATTATGTTAATGATGATTATGTTTACAATGTTTCATAAAGATTTTCATAAAATGTTTATGTTGTGAGATAGGAAAGTGTACTTACTAAGCTTTTGCTTACTTATTTTACAATCATGTTGCAGATAAATGTAAGAGGACCATGGAATAGGTGGAGGGTGAGGATGGGCATGTGGGCTATGAATGATGGAACGGAAACGAAAAAACGCCAAGAAAGAATAATTTTTTGAACTATGTTTTTATTTCTTTGAATGCTAAAATTTTCGCACCATTAAGTAAAAAGACTTGTTTTACATTTATTTTGATTTTTCAAAAGTTCAGTCTACCAAACTGTTTAAAACAGATTTTAAAGTTTGTTTTGAAATTTTGTTTGAATTATGGTTTTGTTAATTTG
>CAMOHE010055470.1:0-35783 GCA_946598075.1 Artocarpus hirsutus
CATGGTTCTTCTCAAGGGTTACATTTCTCTAAGGGAACAGGTGTTGCTCTATGTTCTCTCTCTCACATACACACATTGCCCCTTTTTCAGAAGATATTTATATTACTTTGGTCGGAGAAACGAAAAATGAAATAAGTTGGTGCTGAAATGCTACTGAAAAATGAAATAAGTTGGTGCTGAAATGCTACTGAATATTCATGTGAATCTGTTACTTGTTATTTGTGTTCTTCTTAGTAACCAAGCGTTCAATCTCCTCCTTTTTGAAATAAGGGTACTGATAAGGCCTCCCATTCACCGACGTAGCACCCAGTTGTAAGATAATAGCATGGTCGGTGTCCCGTGCGAGCGGCAACCCCTCCCTCCCTTTGAAAACCTGCCGATGTTGCTTAAGAACCGGCTACAATGGTTGTGGTATGGCGACTAGTCCATCACTTTAAGCTCCACCGAGATACTTCTAAGCTCCAAAAGGATCCCTTCCCCATCGTCCTTTATCGCCTTCATCATAGCTTTAAGGGTGGCCATGGACTTCCATAAGCTTAGATAGCCTTGCAAGGTAACAAAGATGCTGGCTACTGGAACTTCATCGTGAACGTTTTCCAGTTAATTTGCATCCCCCTGAGAGTCTCGAGCCATTGCATTCCCAAGATTACATCGGCGCTACCAAGCTCTAAGGGCAAAAAGTCTTCCATAATCTCGATGTTTTGCAAACAAAACACCACTCCTTTGCACATCTATTCTCCATACACCTTGATCCCATTACCCATAAACACCACATAGTTGTTTAAGCCCACCCGTGGAATGCCCAACTGTTCTACCAACTAAGTGGAGATGAAGTTATGTATGGCCCGGAATCGATCATGACGATCACCTCTTGTTGGCCCAGTGTTCCTCAAACCTTCATGGTCTTGGGATTTGTCAATCCGACCACAGAATTAATGGACACGTCCACCATTCCATTTGCTTCCACCCCCGATTCTGGCCCCGCCGTTTCCCTACACGCAACAACCTGTTCCCCTTCTTCCTCATTGTTAACAACCAGCACATGAAGCTCTTTGTTTTTGCATCAATGCCTCACCATGTATTTCTCATCACAACAAAAACAAAGCCTCTTTTCTTTCTTCATTTGTAATTTTGAATCAATCAAGTTACGGAATGTAGAAGTTGAAGGGGATTTCGTACCTATCGGCTTTGTGGTTATGGAGGTTGATCTCTTAATTGAAGGGAACTAAACTAAGGAGGTCATGGTTTGATAATTCTCTTTAGGCTTTTTGGGCTAACAAACTCCAGGCGTGCCTTTAACCTGTCACAGCAACAAGTTCTGGTCCTCAACGCTCCGGGCCAACTCCATGCCCTAGCGCAACCAGCTTGGGTTGGTCATGCAAATTTCTCCCCGGATTTTGGGTTCCAACCCATTCACAGAATTCCCCTCCATCACATGCTTTGCAATGTTGAGCAAAGGTGATGCTAGCAGCTTAAACTATTGCTAGTACTCCCTAATCGTGCCTTCCTGATGGCACTAAAAACCGTTCACAAACTAGTCCTTTTTGTGACAGACGAAATCGGTTCAGCAATAGGGTTTTCAGCTCAGCCTAGCTCCGTATCAGATGTCGTCCGTCTTGCCTTTGGAACCACGCTAGGGCTTCATCGTCTATTCAGAATGTCGCGGCCTCAAGTTTTTTCAGCTTCCTACAGGTAGTGGATGGCGAAACAGTGTTCCACTCGGTAGACCCAACCTTCAGGATTTTCTCCATCAAAGATCGACATCTCCAACCACCACGTCAATGATAGACTTTGCCGACTCAAGCTTGCACTCCGATCGTCTCATGCACCCTCAATCATCACAGGGCTCTTCAAGTCCCCTTCACCGACCAGTGTGGAATAGTAAGAAAGGAAATTGGTCGTCGCCCTTGATCCCTTGTCGGCCGTCGCCCCACACATTGACGATGGGTTCGCTAGCTTCTAAACCCCAAGATCTAGCTTATCAAGGACGGGAGTTTCACAGTCAAAGTCTCGACACTCTTCATCAACCTTGACAACTTCTATAACTCGCCATAGACCGAGACCAACTGCTCCTCGATGGTGTAAATTTGATCGTTCATGTTCTTCAACGCCATGGCCAAAAAGAATGCTTTGATACTAGATGATAAGAACCAATAAGTAGAATTGGGAAATTGGAATTTAAATAAAGATAAAAGAAATAATTCTTTTTCTCTTATTATTTTAAGGAGAAGAACGTACACTATATATAGATAAGTTGGCAACATGTCTGCCAATCAAATTTGACCAAAATCAAAAAAAATAAACCACTAAAATCAAGGAAATAAAATAGGAGATAGTTGTCTAACAAAATCAGAGAAAAATAAAGAAACTGAATTATCTTCTATAAAGGAGATATGTTTGGCACCTAATCCTAGAAAACTGGGGATTTTCGTAGATTTTAACACTCTCCCTCAAGTTGGGTAGTAGATATTAATCATACCCAACTTGGAACTCAACTCATCAAAGCTAGTCCGAGGAAAAGCTTTAGTGAGAATGTCAACAATCTGAAGGCGAGTAGGAGTGTACAAGAGTGAGATAACTTCAGATTCAATCTTCTCCTTAATGAAATACCGATCTATCTCTATGTGTTTTGTGTGATCATAGTAGACAGGATTCTTTACAATACTGATTGCTGCCTGGTTGTCATAGAACACATTTATAGATTTCTCCTCTGATAGTTTCAGCTCTGAAAGTAGACGTTGTATCCACATAACTTCACAAATCCCAAGAGCCATTGCCCTAACTTTGCTTCTACGCTACTTTGAGCAACTACTGATTGCTTTTTGCTTCTTCAAGTCACTAGGTTCCCCCATTCATAGGTGCAATATCCAGAGGTTGACCTCCTATCATTAGGTGATCCGGCCCAATCAGCATCAGTGAACACGTTGACATTCGTATCCTCATTTTTCTTAAAGAAGAGACCCTTTCCAAGAGTCATCTTGAGATATCTGAGTATTCTGTATACAGCTTATAAATGATCTTCTCTAGGGTTGTTCATAAACTGACTAACAACACTCACAGGAAATCCAATGCCTGGTCGAGTGTGTGAAAGATAGATCAGTTTACGTACCAGGCATTGATATCTTCCTTTATCTACCTGCGGTTTCTCCTATTTTGTTCCAAGTTTCTTTATAGGGTCCACAAGAGAATCAGCAGGCTTACATCCCATCATTCCTGTCTTTTTGAGAAGATCCAATATATACTTGTGTTGAGATACACAAATACCCTTACTAGTCCGAGCAACTTCCATTCCCAAAAAATACTTTAGGCTGCCCAAATCTTTTATTTCAAATTCCTTTGCTAGAAAATTCTTCAGATCATTTATTCCTTGTATATTATCGCCTGTAACAACAATGTCATCAACATAAACAATAAGGATTGACCTTTTACCTTATGAAGTACATTGTTGAAACATAGTGTGATCCGCTTGACACTGGGAGTATCCAAATTTCTATAATGCTCGAGAGAATCTATCGAATCAAGCTCGTGATGATTGTTTGAGCCCATAGAGTGACTTCTTTAGCTTGCATATAGCGCCTATAGAAGTTGTGGTTTCAAGTCCTGGAGGAATCTCCATATAAACTTCTTCCTCGAGGTCACCATTGAGGAAGGCGTTTTTGACATCCAGTTGATGAAGTGGCCAATCAAGATTAGCAGCAATAGACAGGAGAATTCTTACCGTGTTGAGTTTGGCCACTGGAGCAAATGTTTCCTGATAATCTATTCCATAAGATTGTGTGAACCCTTTAGCTACTAGTCTAGCTTTGTACCTATTAATGCTTCCATCAGCTTCGTACTTGATAGTGAAAATCCACTTGCATCCAACTGTTTTCCTTCCTTTTGGTAAGTTTATTACCTCCCAAGTGCCATTCTTCACAAGTGCTTTTATTTCTTCTTCAACCGCAGCTTTCCACTTGGGTTGTTTCAGAGCCTCATGAATACCCTTAGGAATCTCCATGGCTACAAGATTAGTGGTTAGTGGTAAAGGCTCAGAAACTAGGAGACAATGTCTCATAAGAAACAAATTTGAAAATAGGATGTCGAGTGCAGGTTCACACACCCTTCCTTAGAGCAATAGGCCAACCAAGATCATTATCGCTATCCTTAGTAGATTGATTAGGTTCTGAAATTGTATTACCTAGTAATTCTTGGACTTCAGAGTTTGGTTCAGAATCTTGTTTTTGCGTCTGTTGTGTGCTCGGCCCTTCCTCTTCTTGAATTAAAGGAGTTTCGGAGAAGACTTCATCAAAATTTGGTTCTAGATTTTGTTGTGATATTGGCATTGTTGGTTCTTCAGAAGAAGGTTGATTTGGTGAACTATGATTTGATGTAATGGGCGTCGGGTTAATGAGAAAATCGGGTTCATGATCAAGGAGGTTTTCCCAAAGTTGACATTCACTGACTCGCTCATTCTCCCCCTGAATGTTGGATTTGGGAAAATAAGGTTGATTTTCATGAAAAGTAACATCCATAGAGATAAAGAACCGCCCCAATTTAGGTGAATAGCACCGCTATCCCTTTTGAGTAGGAGAATACCCTAGGAATATGCATTTTTCAGATTTGGGATCAAGTTTGCTCCGGTGGTTTTGGTGAATATGCACAAATGCTGAACAACCGAATATTTTCATTGGAATGTGGGAGATGAGAAGGCAACTTGGAAAATGTTCAAAAAGTGTTTCACAGGGTGTATTGAAGTTTAAAATGCGGGAGGGCATTCAGTTGATAAGATATGCAAAGGTTAGCACAGCTTCCCCCCAAAAGTGTTTGGGTACATTGGATGCAAAAAGGAGAGATCGAGCCACTTCTAACAAATGTCGGTTTTTTCTTTCTACGATGCCATTTTGTTGAGGGGTGTCAACACAAGAGCTTTGATGGATTATTCCAAGATTAAGAAGATAATTACCAAGGTGAGATGCAAAATATTCCTTAGCATTGTCAGTTCGCAAAATTTGAATTTTGGAATTGAACTGTGTGTGAATCATTTTGGAGAAAGTTTGGAATATTTGCCCTACTTCGGATTTGTCTTTCATGAGGAAAATCCAAGTGGCTCGGGAATGATCATCAATAAAGGAAATAAACCACCGTGATCCAGTTATGTTTTTTACCCTTGAGGGACCCCACACATCACTATGGATTAATGCAAATGGTTGTGAAGGTTTGTATGGTAAAATCGGATATGGATTTCTAACATGCTTTAAAAATTGACACACTTCACACTGAAATAATTTAGGATTTTTATTGTGAAAAAGTGATGGAAACAATTTTGCAAGGCACATAAAATTATCATGACCTAAACGGTAATGCCATAGCATGATGGTACTATTATTTAAACAAGAAACAGAAGAAGACACATGACTTTGGGGAAAACACTTGGAGGATTGATGTGGTCCTTCTTTACTCCCTTCATTCCGTAGAAGATAGAGACCGGCACATATTTCAGCATTGCCAATCATCCTCCCCGATTCCGAGTCCTGAAAATTACAAGATTTAGAGGAGAACTTAGCAATACAATTCAAGTCCTTGGTCAATTTACTAATGGATAAGAGATTGCAATCAAGTTTCGGGACAAAGAGAACAGAATTGAGAACAAGATTTCTGGTGAGAAAGACAGAACCGAAGCCCCTAACTCTGGAGAAGGTTCCATCAGCAATTCGAACAGATAAGTCTTGTGAGCAAGGAGTAAAGTTGTGAAGAAGGCTTGCATCACCTGTCATATGGTCTGATGCACCCGAATCTACAATCCATGAACCAGGTTTCTCTTTATGAACAGCTAAGGCGTCGAGGGTGTTACCTTTTTAAGCAAGAGAACCAGTTCCTATGATGGTAGTAGACGAGTTTTGGGGTGAATGAGCTTGAGTTAAAAGTTGCTGGAAGGCCTCGAGCTGTTCTTTGGTGAAGGGGCTGCTCTCGGTCTTGGTGGCTGCATTCCCTCGGATTTGCTATTTAGGCTTGTAGTCATAAGGTTTTCCATGGAGCCACCAACATTTATTCTTCATGTGTCCCAGCTTTCGGCAGTGTTCGCATCTAGGCCTTTCTTTCTTCTCATGGCTGGTGTTTGGATTCCCGCGGACTGCCAAGGCAGACGCCTCATTGGTGGATGAACCAAGCATCACTTTACGTCTGCTTTCTTCTCGACGTACTTCGGAAAAAGCCTCTCGGATGGATGGAAGACGTTTTGTACCCAAGATTCGACCCCGCACTTCGTCAAGGCTCTTATCTAGTCCTAATAAGAACTTGAAGGTTCTTTTCTTTTCAATGATCTTCTTGTATCGTAATGCATCATTAGGGCAGTCCCACTCATATGATTCAAACCGATCAAGTTGTTGCCATCGACGAGTGAGTGCATTGAAGTACTGTGTTACCGAGAGATCTCCTTGGCGAAGTTCATGAAGAGCTCCCTCTATTTCAAAGAGTTCTGAAGTATTCACCTTGTCCGAATAGGTCTCCTTTGCTGCATTCCATATCTCCTTTGCTGTCTCATAGAACATATAATTTTCACCAATTTCTACTGTCATGGAATTAATGAGCCAAGACATAACCATGTTGTTCTCGGCATTCCATTTTTTGAAATTCGGGTCTTCCTTCTTTGGAGCTGCTGTGTCACCGAGGATGTATTCATCCTTCCCTTTGCCATACATGAACATCAAAACTGATTAAGACCATTGAATGTAATTTTGGCCTGTAAGTTTGTGTATAGTGATGGGAAGAAGTGAGGTTTCGGTGGTATTGTGGCTGGCTGAGGGAATAATTTCATGGTCAGGATGAGCAACTGTGGTAGAGGATGAATTTTCGGCAGCCATGGGAGAGGGTAATCAAGTCAGCTCTTATACCATAAAGAAATATAGGAGAAATAATTCTTTTTTCTCTTATTCCTTTGAGGAGAAGAATGTACACTATATATAGATCAGTTGGCAACATGTCTGCCAATCAAATCTGACCAGAATTAGAAAAAAAAATAACTAAAATCAAGGAAATAAAATAGGAGATAGTTGACTAACAAAATCAGAGAAAAATAAGGAAACTGAATTATCTCCTATAAAGGAGATATGTTTGGTAATTAATCCCTGAAAACTTGGGATTGCAGTGGATTTTAACATCTATATAGTGAACTACAAAACGTTATAGGAGCATGAGGAAATTGTTAGGAATTCAAAATAGATGATCAACGGACCTTTGTCTATTTAAATTTAGAAATGGTCATATATATAAATGTATATATATATAAGGTCAAGTATAACCTTGTCCCTTCCTTCTTCGTCGCCTGGTATTAGGGAAGTAATAGGGATTTCCTGTTATATCTAAAGTATCTTGAGTAAGAACAGACTTAGATTGTTCTCTCCTTTAAGGAAAACTGAGCCGTTTAGAATGTTACCTACATGGATTCATGCAGCTTGAGAAAATTTGGAATTCTAAGATATTAGAACATTTTTTAATGCAAGAATCAACCTCTAGGATGGCTTTACCAACCATTATAACATAAATCTCCTCTTTTCTCCTAAGTATATTAACATTTCTGTTCTCTACATTTGGAATCTCTTTACCTGGAAGTCTTCAGCAATTGAACAGATAGTGGAGAAACAATTACCTAAGCTTATGAGATTTGAAGCGTTCACGGATTTGAAGCCACTCGATGACTTGTACTACCCTCCTCCAATTTCCAAATTTTCCCAAGATCTGAATAACCCTTGATATAGAATGGTCTGTATATATAATCCTTGCACTCCGCATCATTTTCGAAAAGATCCACTCAGGTATATCAACATCCGCACCATTCAGCCTGATAAAATCAATTACTTAAAATGAAGAGATCAGGAGATCAAGAGATGATGCCTGTTAGGTTGACAGTATTCAATCATCACAAACAAGCTTGCCAACATGCACGTCACAATAATCAATTGAAGAGAAACCATCCTTTGTTGTTCTAAATGAAAAAGAATACCATATAACCATCATGACCCCTTTTTCAAGACCATCTTCATGAATGAAAAGTTTTTATGCTCAAGAAATAACTCCCTAAAAAAGGTTGATTGATATCTAAACAAATAGATTAGCATCCACGCTATTTGCAGGAACATAAAAATAACAAAAAAAGAAAAGCTAAAAGTTCAAAAGTTTTCTGCACAAAATACAATAAACCACACATGATTTTCACCAGTGAAGTGAAACCAAAAAAGAAACTGTTAAAATGGCTGAAAGTATATTAGGAATTCCACAATCTAAATCTGATTTCTTACTGGAGGTGCAGAATAGTTTGAATGGTGTGTTTGATGTAGATTCTATTTTGCTTTCAAACTATAAGGTGAGGCCATATATATCTTTACTACATTGCAAAAAATCAAAACAAAATCCAAAGTTTCAAGTTTGTCATAGTATGGCAAGAGTTTGCTTTAGATTGCTAAACATAAGTACCTATGGAAAGATATGTCAGCTATGAAAATAGAAAACTTCCAATATATACACTACAAGGGGAAAGGTGCGAAGTTTCTTACGACTTTGCTAGCTTTTGGATCCTCTCATCCATTTCCATCCGTGGAAGTCGCTGCTTGCCCAAAATGTCATTAAATTCGTTGAAATTCCTGAAGGCAGCTCGTTCCTCTTTCAAACTCCTGTCATCAACTTTTTCAAGGGAAGTCTCAGTCCTATTTACTCGTTCATGTTTCGGCACAATATCTTTACCAATAACCTTGTCATCATGGATGCAATTCCTCTCAAGTCTCTCATACAACTTGTTATTAACAACATCAATTTTCTGTCTCACCACACCTTTAGCCATTGATCTGTAATTCAATTGGCTACGATCAGTCCCCTTATTCTGCAGTGCCTGCGAGAAACTTGCTGTATCCCTATGTTTTCTTCTCATGTCAATATTATAGTTACAAACTTCTGCTTCTTCTCCACGAGTCCGCTGCTTTGGTGATTTTCTGCCAATTGTATCTCCTCCTGGCTTCCTCCTTCCCTTGCCTGCCAAATTGTTTTCTTTGCCTTTAAACCTGACCTTAACTTCGGTTATCTTTTTCCTCTTGTCTTCGCCTGTACTTTTAAGCGCCTCATCTTTTTCAACAACATTAAATGCCATTCCTCCGTGCAAATGCTCTTCAGACTTCCCTAATTTCACATTCTCTTCGCTCCCTTCAGACAAGAATGTTTCTCTCAAATTATCCATCGATTTCTGTTTCTTATCTCTCACGGTTCTAACAGACTCCATAACCTTCAAGTACTCATCAAACGATGGCTTGAACTCAAATTCTTTTACAAGAAGCGCACCACCGGCCAATTTACTATCGGACCCTCCGTTAGACAAAGCTCTAGCAATCGTTCCACAAGTTGGTGTTCTATTCTTAATGTTTAAACCGATAACGAAAGTGGGTCTTCGACTAAGAGAAAACCCTGATGAAGAAAACGATTTTTGGCGACAATTCGAAGCAAAAACCTCAGTTCCTTGAAAACTAGAGACCACCAGTTTCGCATTTGTCACAATCATTCCCACCATTTTTTTTCTTTTCAACTAACCGCAAAACTCCCAGGGAACATTCCGACGAACTATCATATGCAAAAGCTAGCAACAAAGTAGAAGAACAATAACTGAAGACGAACGAAGAGATTCTAAGTGAAAAGAGTGGAAAACCAGCTAAAACTATGAACCTGGATCGTGTTCTTCAATTGATGAGTGTGATTTGGCCGAGTTTCGAGCTCAGTTGTTCGATCGTTTTTGAGCAAGGGTTAGGCGAAAAGCTGAAGAATGCCGCGTGCTGAGAAAATAAGAGGAACAGATAGAGAGAGAGGTAAAGATGAGAGAGACAATCCGATGATACCTACCCGATTGATATGTGTACATGAGTCCTCGTGAACGTAGCCAATGGTATTGGAAGGCTTTTTGTTGGTTTTGAGTCTCTCCGCATATAGTTTCTGGATCAATCGGGTTAAATTACCTTAATATTGATGGGCCCTTAAATATTCGTGTCTTTCATCATGGGCCTAAATGCTGAAAGTTTCATAAGAAAATATATATATATACATAGGCATTATATATATAATAATTAATAAGGTTATATTTTTATTATGCTATATTATTAATTGTTGTTATAGAAAGTGTTGAAAAAATAGTACGTAGTAGGATTTTAAATTTTTTTATACCAGAGTATTTTCTAAAACATAAGTTTGACATACTATATGAATAAATTAACCAAATCTTACTAAGCTCGTAAATGCAAAACAACTCTTGCATTCCGTGAAGAGTTTAACGTTCTAGAAGAGCCTCAACCAACTGATCTTCTTTGTTATTCTCTATCCATGATCGGAGTGCGTGTGGGAGCACGTCGATCAGCCTTTCCCGGGTTACTCTCCTTCCAACCAATTAAGAAATAACCGAAAGGTATAGTTCGTGATTTGTAAACAATAGCTCTCCGAGGAGTTAAGAGTCTCACTAGCAGTGTCTCGCTCTAAATTTCTCAACTGATCTAAATAACTTATGAGACTCACTCCCTTTCTATAGAGGTTGGGCCCAAGGATCAGTCCTTATCAGATAAGGCTTCAAAAATTCAAATCAAAATCAAATCAAGATCAATCTCTGATAAAATTCACGTGCAAACACGTGATTTATTTATTGCTCGATCAGCAAGCTAAACTTAAAGATCAACCTGTCAAACTTTCGATAAATGATCCCTACGAATCTTTATTTCTCATCCGAGATTTTTGGGATAGAGCCTTAGTTTTAATTCAAATAACCCAATAGATAAGTTATCTGATTAAAACAGTCATATCTAAATAATCTCTAGGAAAATAAATATTCTTAATAATTTAACAAGTTTATCTTGAATTACTTTATTCAAAATTAATCCAACCGATAAACAGACATAAATTATCCAATCTTGATGATTCAACAAGTTTATATTGAATTAATTTTTCACAAAAATTAATTCAACCGATAAACAAACATGAATTATTAGATCATATCAAATTTCAACCAATCTGATAATTTAACACATGTCATTAATTATTGGAAAAGCACGCCATATCGTTCTTATGATTTAGACAATCACTTTAAAAATCGTGTCTTTTGCATAATCTGTCCATCGTATGCTCAATTTTTAAAGGTTTAGACCGACAGTCTCAGACTTTTGTTTGCTTAACATATATTCAATAAATATGAACGTTAAGAGGACAAGATTTGGTATATAAATAATAAATAAATTCTTTATTGATAAAAATGTCTCCAAAAACATATTATATTTTCATTCCTTAAGGCATACATGTCTAACAAAAAGGTAATTATTGGAAACATTAAAAACAAGTCCATATGATATAGTATACATTGTAGGAATTTTAGTAGAAAATGTAGCGAAAAAATTGAATGGATTGACTTACAAAAAAATTGACAAAACTTTATTCGTGTACAGCAAATAGATAATTTTAATCCATCGAAAACATAAGAGATTATAATTCAAAACTTTCGAAGTTTTATCAGAGTATCATGACTTTCTTCTTTAACACCATAGTCTTCTAAGTCAAACCTTTATACCAATAAAACGACAAATAGACATTAAATTACAAAAAATGAGTTAATCTTATTTTTTTAATCCTAAATAGCATGACTTTTTTTTCAGAGAAAATACTCTAAGTTTTTTTCTCTAGAGACTAATATTTCACATTTCTTTTTTATAGGTCGTTTGAAACTTCAGTTAGAACTGAAGTTTTAAGTTTACATATTGTATCATGTAAGATCTTTACACTATAACAATTTACTTTAGCATGTGAGATTATTACATCTTTCATTGGCTCAAATCATGGCTAAAACTGAGTTTCTAAACAACCTATTAATTTTCTAAAAATTAAAAACTATCTTTTTCTCACGTAGTGAGGTTTTCACGCCCACTTTATGAGATAAATTCTCCTTCATGAACATGAAGGGAAAAAGTGGATAAGTCCACTAAAACTTTCACACATACATATATCATATAAATAATTTGAATAAATCATATTTATTTAATTGTAATTTTAAATTAACTAATTAATTAATTTTGTATCAATATAGACGTAGACATAGTATGGTCCTACCATACATGTGTCCCACAAAATTAAAATATACTAAAATAATATCATTAATTAGATATAATTAATTAATTAATTATTGCTCAGTTAAATATGACAAATATTTGTTACATCATATCATGTGTCGCAAAAGACATTATTCTGTGTCACATTAATATCTCAAATGTGAAACAATTAATTAAGAATTTAACAATTCCAAATTATTTATAAGTTATTCCATGCTTTTGTTCTTAATCCAATAGTGTTTATAGAAGTGGCATTGGAACCTATAGATCTATAATTCAAGCTCCAATAAATTTAATAATTAATTAGACTCTTTAATTAATCTACTACATTTATTAGTTTCATTGTTACTCCACTAAAAACCTAAAACTGTACCCTTAAAATTACAGTAATAATTACTCAAAGAAAAATAGCAAGTAGTCCATTGATTTAATCATTATATATAAGTTAACCGTCTATATATAGCTCGTAATAATAATTAGGTTCAGTTTTGTTTACTTCTCTTATTATTTCTTATCCCTGAATTCTAATGATTCTCTTATGAACAGTTAATTCATAATCTTATCAGAAATGAGCGTTCTAGTTTTCAAGTCCTTAATCATCACTCAAGAAAACTATTTTTCTAACTTTCATTAGGAAGGAATGGACTTCATATCTGTATATTATGATATCCAGCCATTTATTCTATTACGTTTTCAAGATGCAAAATTATGACATGTCTTTAGATAAATTTTACCAAACAAGTTAAAAAATGTAATGTCATAAATATGAGTTTAATAAATGCCCAGGATCAAGATTGTCCTATATATGATCATCATTATGATGAATTTGAATACTCTTTTTGTACCTAAAGATTATTAAAAATTTATAATTTATATAGTCTAGTCCTATATAATCTTATTATATAAAGTACTTCTAATTAAATGTCTCCACATTAATACTCTAGATAAGACTATTTCATTCTCAACAAAATTGAACTGCACTTGTAATATTTAATTAAATATCTCAAACTTTAATTGATTATTATGAACTATTTAGATTAATTTTAATAAATTTAATCTTCATGCATATAACAATTATATGCTAAATTTATAACGACATTAATAATCATGAAATTTTCTTGATATTTATTAAAGTATTCATAATGGACATAAACAATAAAAAATGAATAAATATCATTTTTTTTTATTAATCAACAATATGTAAATGCTTATAAGGCATTAACCCTAACAATCCCCCACTTGTCTTAAAGCAAGTGAGATATGTCTTTCAGACCTAAGCCTTCCAAATGTCCCTTAAAACTCTTTACAAGTAACATCTTGGTGAAATGTCAGCAAGATTGTTTTCTGATGCAATCTTTACAACTTTCACATCGCCTTAATGAACTATCTCTTTGATCAAAAGATATTTTCGCTTTATATGCTTTCCTTTTTTATGGCTTCTCGTTTCTTTTGAATTTGCAATGGCATCATTGTTATCACAATACAGTGTGAGTAGTTTATCTATGTCGAGAACAACTTTTAGATAAGTTAAAACCTTACGGAGCCATAAAACTTCTTTAGCTACCTCACAAGCAGCTATATACTTAGCTTCCATAGTCAAATCAACAATCGAAAAATCTTTAATGTTTCTCCAAACTATGGCTTTACCATCAAGAGTAAACATTAACCCAGACGTAGATTTACACTTATCTTACTCGTATTGAAATCAAAATCTATATATTTAATGGGAATCAAATTCTCACCAAAGCATACTAGCATATAGTTTCTTCTTCTCCTAAAATACTTGAAAATGTGTTTAACCACCACCTAATGATCTAATCATGAGTTGTATTGATATCGACTAACAATGCCCACTGCATATTAGATGTCAAACCTTGTACGCAATATGGCATTTATTAGACTTCCAACTATAGATGCATGGTGTACCTATCTTATATCATCTTCCCTTTAAGGTGTCTAAGGACACTACTCTTTTTGAAAGATAAACTCCTTGGCGTGTAGATAAATTATTTTTGTTGGAGTTTTGCATCCAAAATCTGATAAGGAACTTATTGATATACAATTCTTGAGACAGCACCAACAGTTTATTTTTGCGATCTCTTATGAGTTAGATTCTAAGAACATAACTTGCATCTCCCAAATCTTTCATTTGGAATGGGCTAGCTAGCCATTTCTTAACATTAGATAATAGCCATACATCTTTTCTAATGAGTAGAATATCATCTATATAAAGAACTAAAAAGACCACCTTCTTATCTTTGATGTACATGTATACATAAGGTTCATCAACATTTTGATCAAAACAGGAGATGATCGCCTCATAAAATCTTAAGTTCCAAGATCTCAAAATTTGTTTAAGTCCATAAATGAACCTTTGTAGCTTGCAAACTTTTTCCTCTTGACGTTTACCACAAACCCTTCTAGTTGTACTGTATAAATACTATTGTCAAGATAGCTATTTAGAAAGGCTATCTTGATATCCATCTGGCATATCTTATAATTTATCATTGCCATCTTAATAGTAATTATATTCTAGCCTCTTGGTTAGATTTCTTATAGTACAAAATAAACTAGTAAGCTATTACTCAGTAAGTCTAAACATAACCTACAAAATAATTTTTATTCTTGTGCATGATCCATTTATGCTCAATTATGGATTTTAATTATTCATTCCTCAATCTTTCCTTGAATTGTAGGCCTAAGTGTTCGAACTATATGCATAAGATCATTTTAACACCAAGATCATAATAATATCATTTACTTAAATTTCCCCTTGGGTTGGGAGTTGGTGCGACATCTATATTACTTTTTTCTAGTGTATTATTTTACCAATTCATTTATTATGATGACATTCTATACATGAGGTTTATTTAACTTTAAATAAATGCATAATAGATGTAATTAATTACATGATTAAAATGACACATTTTCTTTAAAAACCTTTGATTCCACATTGTAGGTAGCATTTGAAACTTACTTGGGATTGGCATTACACTTATTCAAATTCCCGTTCCTCTTGCTATTCGTCTAAGTGTCCTACTTGGACAATTTATTCTGATATTAGCTAACTTATTCACTATCGATCTATATGTCAATAATGAAATTTATACATTAAATACGTAGTTTATGATTAGCCAGTTAATTTTTAAGTTACGTAACTCGAATGTCCTGTAACTTTTACTTCTTCATTTCTCGTCACTTACCTGGCTTTAATGAGCTACAAAAAAATTCCCGTCAAGCGCATTTCTCTAATTTGGACGTTTTGAAGTCTGTTCGAAGTGTTTAACAGAAAGTTAACAATTTTATCCCTGTTAGGTCCTCTAAATTGTTTTGAACTCGTTTTACTTATTTAATCAAATTTACCTATCTTTGAAAGCTATACAAAAGTCTAAAGATTGGTTTTTATGAAAAATTCATTTTGTCAAGGTTTTATGGCTTTGGACCGTAATATAGAAAAGAGAAATGACGATTTTGCCTCAGGACCAAAATAGACCATTTTACACTGTTGGACTTAGTTTTTTGTAAGGATTAAAACTCTCTAAAGTTTACAGGTCAAATTCTTTAAGTTTCAAAAATGTTTTTCATTTGGCACAAGTTTTAAAATTTTGTGAATAAAAGCTCGTAAAATTCATAACTCATAAACCGGACGGAATTTTTACAAGCTATCTAAAATTATCAACAGTTTCGATGAGTTCTATAATTTGCGTGTATTTAACTTTCCTTAAATTTAAATTGTACAAGAAAGTTTTTGGCCTTTATTTTAAACTGTCGAGTTTGGAATAATCTTTTCAATTTAGTGCTTTTGGAGTTTTACAAAACTTTATTTGCTAACCCCACTGTTTTGGGAAGATCCTATATTTTGCTTGAAAAATAAATTAGCCTCTAAGACCACCAAAATTAGCACTCTTTAAAATTACATCAAAACTTTGTTTAAAAGCAAAGCTTTTCAAACTTTAATTTTAAATGCTTAAATCCCTAATTACTAACATCAAACTTCACAATCATACATAAAGCATAGCATAAAATCATACAATGAAGTTCTTTTAACATGTCATAGTCTATTTTGAATAAATACAAGCCAACTTCTATAAAATAATAATAATAATAATAATAATAATAATAATAATAATAATAATAATAATAATAATAATAATAATAATAATAATAAATTTTTAAAGTAAAAGGTTTAGACTTTTACCAACTATTTTGCAAGCTTGTGGTCTTCCTCACAAAGCCTTAGTTTTAGGCAAAATTCGTCGACATATAGCATAGCAAAATTCCCCCCATTAACACTATCAAAAACTCAAGAAAGAAACACAATAATTCATAAAGAAAACTTTAGATTTTTACTTGAAAAGGTGCTTGTCCTACAACTATTACTCTTGAATCTTGAGTTTAAGCATGTTTTGGTGTTTAGAACTTGAAGAAAATATTTGAGGAATCAAGGGAGGGGGCTGCTGGTTCTAGCGGGAGAGAAATGGGTTTTGTTTTTGCATGATATACATGAAAATGATGGAGGCAAGTGACACTTATCACTTAAGCCCATTTTTGCAATTTTAGATAAGTTTTTGGCTTATTTGAAATCTTAAAACTTTGTCCCCACCACTCATTGTAAAATCCATTTGTCATGGCTG
The DNA here is from genome assembly GCA_946598075.1 of Artocarpus hirsutus. Taxonomy (NCBI): domain Eukaryota; kingdom Viridiplantae; phylum Streptophyta; class Magnoliopsida; order Rosales; family Moraceae; genus Artocarpus; species Artocarpus hirsutus. Next base: position 16,727 of record CAMOHE010055470.1, read on the forward strand.
AGGTGGCCAAAATTTTCACCTTCCAAATATGTCTTGGTAGGTCCTACAACTTTTTTACACAATATAAATTTACACTTACTGTATTTTTCTGATACTATCTATGTGAAATTGAGGAGATATTTGCTTTAATATACTAAATTACACTTACTAACTTTTACCCATACTGACTGACTTTTATCATAGTATTTTATCTATCTTTGTTTACAATTTGTTGTATATTTACATTGTACTATGTATCATTTATTTTAATGTATCTTTTTACATTGTATTCCAACTATTGTTGGATTGGAGACACAAAATCCTCATCAGTTAATCTAACTTGTAAATGGAAAATTCCCATATTGTATTTTCTTCTTAAATTAACATATCTTTTTTTTCATAAATTTATATCATAAAAATTATAATTAATATGACATAAATTTTATTTTAATTGTGTTTTACAATTTTTTTGAGTAATTAACTTACAAAATTTGGACATTTAAAATACTCAATTTTGTAAAAAAATTTACATTCATAATGCACATATATAGTATTTGTAAATAATTCATATTTTATCGTAATTATTCATTATTTAAATCTGAATTGATTTCGAATTTAAATTATTAAATTTTCTCGTTCATTACAACCTCATTGTAGGGCAATACCTCTAAAAGAAACGAAAGACTTCATTCAGTGACTCTATGATCGCCTTCTAAACTATCGAACTTAGATCTTTAAGTATTTATTCTCTATTATAATTAAATAAAAAACTATAATTTGATTTCAAATACATATAAAGGTATGAAATTAATTAATAATGAAAACTTGATCTCTAGGAGACATTATGTTATATAGATAATTCGAAACATTAATACTATACATGGCATTTACAACTTCACAATAAAGAAAAATAGTATCCTCATAAGTATTAATTCAAGATTTGGATAAATCAAATTTCAAACCTATTTGATATATTGATATTAAGTGAAACTAAATTATTTTTTATTAGATAAGACGTCAATTATTTATTAGAGAATTTATGGATCTTATAGATTAAGAATTAATAAAAGAAGTTAACAGAGTGAACCTATATGAAATCGTATATATTATTGTAGAAGCTTAATGCATAAAAAGAGATTATATCAATTAACAAGTTTAATATTATTATTTAAGCCTTCTTTGTAATGTCTACATACTTTGATTTTACAGTCAAATAAATCAAAATCAAATAATTGTTTAACTTAATCAATAGTTATTGATATTGAAATTTTACATGATTTTTTAAGTCGTCCATGTGTCAAACATAATTATATTACTAAATTGTTAATATTTCAAATAACAGTAGGTGATATGATAACTGATATGTACATGATAGGAGATAGCAAGGCTTTAAAATACTCATTAGTTAAGGATTTTTTTAACCTACTATCTGACCTAGTTTTTATGGGGGAAAGTAGTAAGGCCTTATAAATATCTAAGGTTCTCTAACCTAGCCTAATTACCAGAAAAATATCACCTTATATTTTTGCTTGTATTTTCCATCAAAAGAGGACTCTTAAGGGGAATAGGCTAGAAGACTCAAGGATGAGTTGAAGCTTTTATTCTGATTGAATTAACGATGGCTGGAGGTTAATACAATCCTATTTTATGCCTTATATTTTAAATTTTATAATACGTGGTATCAGGGAAACTTTCAAATCATGTTGTTCAATAGAATATATGCTATTATTTTAAAAATTATTGTTGATAATTAAAACTAGCATATCGAGTGCCTTATATATTGATATCGTTAATTTTCTATAGCAGTTGAATTTTAGCTTTCATGCTAATTGACCAGAGATTTTTTAATATTTTTCAATATCGAATGTATCATGGCCTAGTGTTATTCAACTACTTTAAAGAAGAGATATGTAATTTTTATATTAAATTTGATTTCATATCACTTATATACATGTATATATTCATTTGTATTGGGAGTACGTAGATTTTTAGGAACATTAGAAACTGTTGCTCTACAAGATTACCTATTTTCTGCTGTGTTAATTTTCAACAAAAGTCTTCTATCCTAAAAAAAAAGCATGTATATGAATTCCGCTTATATATGCTCTCAATTATAGTATGCAAATATAGAAGCTCCTATTTCTATGAAATCAAGTATGCTAAGTAAGAAAGCTTCCTTTTAGTCACAAGTGTGCTCTAAATACTTGAGTCCAGTGATTATGAAAACTTATATGAGTAAGAGCATTAAGCGTTCAATCCATGTATGTGACAAGGTGAAGGACTTCATGAAGTTTGTTTAAAGAACAATGTGAAAGTTTTGATGAGGACATGGCTCACACCCAAATGAACAAGCTTTTGAGCGTGAAGCACAACAATCCAAGAAATGTGCGTGACCAAATTATTGGAATAGGGGACATGATTGCACAACTCAAGAAGCTGGAAGTTGATATTTCTCATTCTTGGTTCATTTGATATTGAACTCTTTTTTTAAGGAGTATGGTCCTTTCAACATCTCATACAACACATATAAGGAGAGATCGACTGTTAATGAACTCTTGACTATGTGTGTTCACAAGGAGGAAAGACTTAAGCATAAGAAGTTAGAGATGGCTAATCTAGTAACTATTGATGAGGCAAATGACAAGAAGCCTAAGGTTGGTCCTAAATGAAGGAAAAGCAAGATGGCAAAAATGAAATGATGGAAATAAATAAGCTTGTTTATTTTGCTACAAAAAGGGACATAAAAAGAAAGACTACTTAAAGTTTAAAAAATGGCACAAAAAGAAAGGGACTCTTTTTGCTTTTTTATGTCATGAATCTCGTTTTATTGACATTCCAAGTAATGCAAAGTGGATTGATTCTGGTACTATAATTCGCATTGCCAATAATTTATAGCAGTTTCTACACTAAAAGAAACCAAAGCTAAAACACTAAAAGTATCTTTATAAGCAATCAGATGTGTTAGAAGGTCGAGGCCATCGAAATATTTAGATTAGCTCTTAAATTTGGTTTTAATTTAGACTTGGAGAACACTTTTTATAATCCGTCTTTTTTCTATATATTTGGTTTGTATTGCAAGACTAGTACTTTTGGGTTTTAAGTTTGTCTTTAAAGATTTAATTTTTTTTTTATTTAAGAATGGTATCTTTGTTGGCAGTGGTATTCTAGTTGATAGTATATGTAAATATAATTAGGATCTTAAACATGAATGTAGCATTTTGACCATGCAAATAAATTATGTTTATGATGACCCAGCTTTTTGAGCCATTACTTAACTTACTTAAACTTCATTTCATAATCTTAATCTTACTTACTAGTAAAAAAATACCTAATAAATTTTTTTCTTAAGATCATAACTTAAATTATCATAATTTTTATTACAACATAAACTTTAACAAAACCATAATTTCAAAACATATACTTATACTTTAATAATTACAGAGTTCTTTGATACAACGGAAAACAACTATAGCATAATTCAATACCCAAACTTTGCATTCGTTCCATTACCTTGTTATGCTCATGTAACACTCATAATGTCCTTTTATATTTCCTCTTAAAGCATAAAGGAACTTTAATGAGCTTTTGCTTAGTAAGCTTAAACATATCTCACAAAACATTTCTTGTAAAATATTTCATAAAATGTCTTTCGTAAAACAATTTCATGAAATGTTTTCTCATAAAAACATTTCTTATAAAACCTTTACTGTAAAATGTTTCTCATAAAACGTTTTTCATAAAACGATTCTTGTAAAACACTTTTCATAAAACCTTTTTTATAAGTCTTTTCTCATAAACATTTCTCATAACGGAATACAAGTAAAGATACTATGCATGATTCTATTTATGCTCATTATAAACTTTATTTTTATTTTACTTATCCTAAACTTTGTGTTAGACATATATGCCTAGAGGAATAAAAATATAATATCTTTTTGGAGACATTTTTATCAATAAAGAGTTTATTTATTATTCATATACTAAATTATTATCCTCTTTACGTTCAAATTTGTTGAATGTATGATAAGAAACAAAAGCCTAAGACTGTCAGTCTAAGCCTTTAGAATTAGGCATATGATGGACAGATTATGTGGAAGACATGATTCTAATGGTGATGGTCTAAATTATAAGATCCGCAATTGAGGGAATAGAGTTGGGTGCTTTATTCATATAAAGGTTGTTATGTTATCTATATCCCTAATGGGAGATAGTTTGTCTTGGCCATCAAAGGTAGACTCCACGAATAGAAACATTGATGCATTATCATAGGTAACGATGTATTGGATCGTGACATAAAGTGTAATTGATTTGCATTAATAATTCTGTCTTAGCAAATCAATTCACTTTAGACAATCATATGTGTTGTATCTTAATCTTGAGATGAAGAGTAGGCCTGTTGTCTTAACTTATGTCTTTTGATGTACTAAAGGATGAAATCCACAATTTATGTTGGTACGCATGCCGATACATTAGAGACATAACTCTTGATAGCGTAGACTTGTTATTCATAGATATGGAATCCATAGCTCCTCTTTAAGAGTCGATGATATCCTCTTATATGCGTTATCATGTAATTGAAAAACTAGAGCGCTCAACTATTTGGATACATAGGTGTAACCGAATGGTATACCGTCTTTGGATGGTAAGTTTTTCGATGTTGAGATAATGGGACATAAGAGAAAAATAACCAGAAAGGTAAGATCGAATTTATCCTTAAGCCGATTATGGATATCCGATGGGGATACGATACAATGTGATATGTCATGGAGACTTAGCTATTCAGGAGTTGTAATTCTATCTGGTTCGAGAGTGTAGCTATAAGCTTTTAGTAGAATAGTATTAGAGTTGATAATTATGAAATGTATATATGAGATATTAGGTTTCATAATTATCATGAGCTTGAACTATATAGGTCCATTATATCCCTTTTGCTAGCTTATAATAAATCTTGTACGATACGGCGTGCTTTTCTAATAAATTGGTGACTTATATTAAATTATTAGATTGACTGAAATTTGATAGGATAAGATAATTTATGTCTATTTATCGGTTGAATTAATTTTATAAAAAATTAATTCATGATAAACTTGTTGAATTATCAAGAATATTTATTTTCGTAAAGATTATCTAGATGTGGTTGTTTTAATCAGATAACTTTTCTATTAGGTTATTTGAATTAAAACAGAGGCTTTATCCTAAGAATCTCAGGTGAAAAATAAAAGATTCATAAGGATCATTTATCATAAGTTCGGCAGGCCGGTCTTTAGGTTTGGCCTACTGATGGAGTAAGATTAGCAGGTCGATCTACCAGCTCAGCCTGCCGACCGAACGATAATCTGATCACGCGTTTTTATGCGATTTTATTAGTTATTAATCCAAATTCGAATTTGTGAGGCCTTATTTGATAATGACTACCTAGGGTCCAACCTCTATAAATAGGGAGTGAGACTCATTAGTTATTTATATTAGTTGAGAGATCAAGAGTAAGCACTCTATTTTGTGAGTCTCTAAAACTCCCTTGGAGAGCTATTCTTCACAAATCACGACCGGTAGTTTTAGGTATTTCTCAATTGGTTGAAAGGAGAGTCACCAAGGAAGAGCTACATAACGTGTGCCCACACGCACTCTGATCTTGGATAGATAATAGCAAAGAAAACAAGTTGGCTGAGACTCTTTTGGAATGCCCTTCTCTTCATCAATTGCAGAAGTTCTTCCGCATACAAGGTTAGTAACATCTGATTAATTTATGTATATAGCATGTCAAACTTGTGTTTTGAAAAATACTCTGTTATAAAAATTTTTAAATTTCCAAATGCACAATACCATCAAACAATAAGGTTAACTTAACTTTACTTAACTTAACTTGATCCTTCCCTCAGACAGGGATCTACACCTTCTTGATCCCATATCTTAGGTCTGCAAGATTAAACTTTTAACTTTAAATACCTCACATGAAAGAGGCCAATAGGACACTTCTTTATCTTTTCTCTCATGTTTGGATTACCAACCATGTAATCTTAGTGAACATCCTTCATCTTATGACTTGACATTTAACTTAATAGCATATCAAATATTTATCATTTCCTGGTAAGTATGCCAAATACAAACATCTTTAATCAAACATCAAGCATTAAAAATTATATCCTCACGCCATAGATTAGGCTAGAACATACTTCAAAACTTTAAACATACATGTAACATTTGAAAATCATTTTCTTCCTGCCATAGGTGAGATTTGAGACTTACTTGCATTCTGTTCTATCACTTTCCAACTTAATCCTTTCTTTTTATTAGTTAGCTTTATGTCCTGTTTAAATGACAACTAGCTATTAGCTCAAATCTGTATCGCATATGCAAAAATAGTTGTTCTTAGTGTGGAACAATAATTCTATGGAAGTTTTAGAGTTTCTCTCTCTAAAAAACTCTCTTTAAATTTTTCTAGTGATCTGCCAAATAATAGAAATAATTTTCTTATTTATAGTGACTTATACTGCATCAATTCTACTTAAAAGGGTTTCTGAATTCTTTTCTGGGCCAAAAGATCACATAAAAATATGTAAAGATGTGTTAGTCTGCGTGGCTAATCGGTCAATGAGTCAAGGTTAGAAAGCATCCCCCCATGGCTTAATTACACCCGTCGACTCGTGGCTTGCTTGATTGGATACTTTTCTATTTTATTTGGTTTAAGAATCTTTCATAGAGCCTTAATTTTAATTCAACAACCCAAAGTAGTAGTTACCTGAATAAAACAATTATATGTTGATAATCCCATGTTAAATAAAATGAATATAAATAATTTAACATGTTCATCTTGAATTAATTAGTGGATTAAATTCATCCAACAACTAACATGAATTATTATAATCCAATCAACCGAATTCGAACTAATTATAGAATTAATATAAGTTAGCAATTAGTAGGAAAAACACACTGTATCATTAGAAAAAAATATATATGACCTAGCTAAGGGGACCAAATGGACATATAGAGACTAAAATCCTATAATTGTAAAATGCCATGTCCCAGACACGCTCATTTTACAATTATCAATTTGAATGTTACTCCATCAAAAGCTTAGAGCTGCACTTTCGAACTATGTACTAAATTATGAAACTCGAATAAGTTTTTCATCTATAACATATCATGATGTGTAATATCCCCACAGGATATTCATAATCGACTTAAGGAAAAGTTTCGTTTTACCTTCCTGACTATATTAGTTATATGTTCTATTATTTTAATGTTGGAATACTTACAATTCATAACTAATACAAATAATAAACCATTCGGTCACTAAAAATACTTACAATTCATAACTAATACAAATAATAAACCATTCGGTCACTAAAATGTATCCTAATGGCCGAGCTCACAAGTTTTCAATTCCAAGATAATGCCTAAAGAGGACATCATTAACTCTACTAAAGAGCTATGGATTTTATATCTATAAATAACGAGTCTATATCATGCAAGAGTCATGTCTCTAACATGATCTTCATCTAATTCAAGATGTCACCCTTTTGGTACATCAAAAAACATAAGTGAAGAGTACAGACTCATTGATACATTTCAGAATTAAGATGCAACATACAAGGTTGTCTAAAATGAATTGATTTATTCAAATAGAATTATCAACAAAATCAATTAATATTTAGTCCTGTCCACATATGCAAATATGGTTTAAGGATATCTTCCTACCTGTCCACAACTCGTGAGGAGCTTTAGGAACCAATTTTAAAGACACATTATTGAAAAGATAACATTTGGCTTGTAATGCATATCCCCAAAAGAATAAAGGTAATGTCGAATAACTCATCATAGACCTAACCATGACTAACAAAGTCGAATTCCTTCTCTTAGCTATGCCAATCTGTTGCGAAGTGTCCAACATAGTCAAATGGGATAAGATCTTATTCTCTAACAAGTGCCCTTATAGGTTTACCAAATTGCTTCACCTCTTTAGTACGAAACTCCCTAAACTTGTCAAAAGTTTTGCTTTTATGATGCATTAGGTAGACATACCCATATCTTAAGTAACCATCAATAAAAGTGACAAGTACTTATACCCTCAACATGCCCTGACATTTATGGGACCACAAACATCACTATGCATAACTTCTAGAACCCCATCGCCCTTATTGCACTTAGACCCAAATGGTCTTTTGGTCATTTTGCCCTTTAAACAAGATTCACATTGTGGTATAGATTCCACCTCTAAGTAACTTAAAGGTAGGGCTGGCAATTTCAGACACGCATGATGACACGATACGAAAAGGACATGAGATAAATGGATTTGGACTGCACGTTTATTAATTATGCCATAAATAGGTTGGCACAAATAACACAAAAATAAACGAGCTGGATTTGTGCTAACATACTAAACACGCCTTAACACATTTAATTAAACAGGCTGTAAATGTATTAATATGGCACAACACGACCCGCTCATTTATAAAATATTTAAACTTAAAAATAATAATATTTGAAATATTTATAGTAGATTATTATTAATTAGATATTGTGTTTTTGTTAATTTTCTTTATTTGCTTTTTTAAAAAAGTTTTTTTAAATTTTTTTAAAAAAATTTAAGCATTATGCAAGGTCAAGAATTGAACCTTGCACTCAAGGTGCAATTCTCACGTTTACCACCACCATGCTAGGCTTCTAGGTAATGTCTAATGATAGCTTTTATTATATTTATTATGATTTTTTGCTTTTAATGCAAAAAGTCCCACATCGAAAAGCGAAACAAGAGGGCTCTCTAACTCTTCTATAATTATGCCTCAGTTTCGTTTCCACCCTCCACTGCACATCAAAGCCTTTTATGGCTTGGAACAATTCCTCTCTGAAGAGGAGAAAGACAGTTTAAAATATTTAATAAATTTAAAATTAAAAAAAAATAAAAATATAATTTAAAATGTTTAATAATTAAAAATTATAATATTATTTACATAAAGTTTTTTAAATTTTTTTAGTTTTAATTGAAATTATGTAGTAAAAAAAATTAAATATAATTTTTTTAATTATGTAAAAAAAATTATATAGTAAAAAAATTAAATATTATTTTTTTTAATCGTGTAGTAATCGTGTCGTGTTATATGTGTTGTTAGCGTGTCATGTTCATGTTTATATTTTGGGCACGTTTATTAATCGTATCGTGTTCGTGTTTAGTTTAATCGTGTCGTGTTATAAACGTGTTGGCACGAACACGACACGCGAACACGATTTGCCAACTCTACTTAAGGGCCTATTCCTTACCAACCTTTGAATCCTATTCAGGCTAACATGACCTAATCGCAAATGCCAAAGATAAGTCTCATTAGAGTGAGAATTTTTAAGTCTTTTAGAGTTATTATTAACCTCAATGTTCAGCAATGAGTCCATCTTATATTTGATAAAATATAGATTGTTTTGTATCAATCCATCACATATAAAATATTTATTTTTATGAATATAAGATACTGAATAAGAGTCTTTGAATAAACAAGCTACAAAATTAAATTCCTTGTGAGTTTAGGAACATAAAAATAATCTTTCAAAACTAAAATCCTATAGTTATCAAAATAAAGATGGATGTCTCCTTCTATTTTAGCCAACACCAAGGATCCATTGCCTATGTGTAGCATGAAGTCCTCATGCATAAGACTTTCTGTTTTCTTGAACTCCTATAGCGAAACACAAATATGATTAGTTGCTCCAGAATCTATGACTTAAGTGTCACTTGATTCCTCAAATAAACAAATCTCAATAACCAGAAGTTTGAAGTTACATTCTCAAGAAAGGAAGTCCTTGCAATTTTTCTCTATGTGCCCAACTCCCATAAAAAAAAAAACACTTGAGCTTCTTTGGGTTCTTCATGTTTTTCTTCTTGTCCTTGCCTTTCGCTGGGACAAAAGACTTCCCGTTCTTAGCCCTGTGCTTATTTTCATTCATTCGGTTAGGATTGGAACAAGATATAGCCGCCATGTTAGCCTCACCACCAATAGGAGTTTCCCTGATCAGATTTTTGGACTCCTATAACTGCTTCATAAGCTCCGTCAAGGTCACATCCTATCCATTGATCAAATTATATGAAGCTCTAAACAGGATGAACTCTTAAGACAGAGTCTCAAAGACTATAGTCATTATGACTTAACATCAATGTTAGCCAGCTAAGTAACCCATGACTAACATCATATGCTCCTTCATAGAATTCCCCAGTCTTTGTTAGTAGTTTAAGAGTATCTGAAAAGCCCCTTGAGATTTTGTTATGGCTTGGCCTCCAAACATATCTTCAAGATTATCCAAGATCTGCTTAAGAGTCTCACAATCCGCATGTTGAACCTATAGCACATTATTCATATTAGCCATAACGTAACAGCGAGCCTGATTATAAGCAGTCTTTTAGCGATATACACTTGGATTTGCCCATTTCTAGAATCCCTAGTAGGTTTAGGAGGACATAGTGTTGTCATCATAAATTTTAGTTTCTCAAAAGAAAAGACGATATTCATGTTCCTTTTCCAATTGTTATAATTCTTGCTAGTTAATATGTTCTTATCAAGCATCGATGATAAAGCATTTTTAGACATTTTAATCTACAATAAAGATTCATATACCAAATATAAACAAACATTCCACAATAGTTTAATAAGATAACATAAACAAGCAAGCATACAATTGTGTTTATTTGTCTAAACCTTGAAAAAAATCATAACATTACAATGATAATTCCTAACTCAGAATTCAACAAGCCACCTAGGGGAGACTTGCTAAATTCAATTAAGAACATGAATCTCCTTCAATTAGTATATGTCATCCAAGATCCATCTGATCTAGCATATACTAATAATCATTTTCTTTGACCATTAATTTCATTAACAAAGCTCCTATGAGAGGTTAATAATAAAACTAATATTGAGTGTATAACCATTATTTTAACTATTTTATCTATGATTTATAATCGCCACCTACGGATGTACAATGATAAATCATGCTAAAATAAATTATCCCTTCGGAGATCCAACCTGGTATATAATGAAATCCTTTCCTTGGGGTACGAACCACTATATGCTACCTATGGATCAATTATGGAGGCCTTAGGTCTTTTCTTCAAAAATCTTATTCCACTCAAAATTTTAAAAGTCAAGGTTTTATATTAAGATGCATGAACAATTTTTAATGAGCGGCACTCCCTATTCTACATAGCATGTATCAATATACATAGTAAATCATATTATAATGCAAACAAGCAAAACAACATGCAAAGCTACAAACACAATAATAAATAACCATAATATCATAGTTCCATCCTAGATAAAGAAAATAAAGATTTCAAAAGATTAATTGAAATATATTATCGATTCCTCATCATATATCTTCTTGTTGTATCCTTCTTCATGTGATATCCATTTTTTATTCTTCAATCTCACATAGATCAAAAGGTTTTTTTTCTGGTCATCATAAAATTTTATGCATCTCAAAATTGTCTTAAAAACAAAATAAAAAAACTGCACTAAAAATTGCACCTTTTTGTAAAACTATTCTGCCCCAATGCTGGCTTGCTGATCTTTTAGATCGGCCTGCTAGTCTGTGACCATTGGCCTACCGATTGGTACTGAGCCAGCGTTGTTCCAAAATTAATGTAGAAAGCAGTTTTTTAATTTTGTTTTCAACAATTCAAAAAAAAAAATTTATCTACATAGAAAAACAATAAAACTCCAATCATCTCCATTTTCTAGATCCGACTTCACTTTGAATAATTATTTTAATAAAAATTTTACAAATTAAAATTAAAATTATAAATCTTAGACAGTGATGATCGACTGCCATCTAATTACGTAAAAAACTTAGATACAAATTCTAATCTCTAAGGAACCATAACCGGTAAAAATTAATTAATAAATAAAAAATTAAAATATAAATTTAATCAACCATAAGTAATTAATAAGCATTCACCACGTAATCTCATGATAATATATAATTATATAGAAACCTTAAAGTACCAACTCTTTAAAAACTTAAATTCAAGCATAGGAGAGAATAAGATCACATAATCCATGTATATAGTATGATCATAAACCTATAAAATCAACGTAAAAACCAGGTTCTGATTCCTATTGTTGGAAAACAGTATGCAAATGAATTTTAAAAATTTTAAATATGAGTATTTCCTAAAACATAAGTTTGACATGCTAAGTACATAAATTAATAATAGATCTTATTAACCTGTTTTGTATACTAAGAAACAACAGGGATCCGTGAAAAGAACAACTTCCAGAAGAGCCGTAACTAACTAGTTTTTTTTACTATTCTCTGTCCCCGATCGGAGTGCGGGTAGTCACACGTCGTATAGATTTTCCTCCGATGACTCTCCTTCCAACAACTTAAGAAGACCTAGAGTTAAGGTTCTTGATAATGAACAATAGCTCTCATAGAGTTTTAGAGTTTTTCTCACTAGAGTACTTACTCTATACTTCTTAAGTAAGCTGAATAACAAAGGAAATTTACCCCCTATTTATAGTGGTTGACTTTAGGGTTCAACTTTATTAGATTAGGCCTCAGGCCTCAAAATTCGAGCCTGGATCAACTTCTAATGAAAAATGCATCAAAAATGCGTATACTGATTATCGCATGTTTGGCAAGCCGATCTAGAAAATCAGCCTACCGAAGTTTCCCACCAGCCTACCGACCATGCGATAATCTAGAATCCTTAGAATATCTTATTTTCACCTAAGAATCTTAGATAGAGCCTCAGTTTTAATTCAATTGACGCAATGGATAAGTTATCTAATTAAAACAGTCATATACAGCTAATCCCATAGTAAATAAAGTATTATCCAAATAATTCAACATGTTTATCATAAATTAATTCAACCAATAAACTAACAAAAATTATTAAATCTAGTATTATCAAATTTCAACTAGTCTAATAATTTAACATAAGTCACCAATATATAGAAAAAACACGCCGTATCGCTACAGGATTTATTATAAGCTAGCAAAAGGGACCCAATGGACATATATAAATCAAGTTCCTACAATTATAAAATACAATACTCTAGATACATATTTTATAATTATTAACTTTAATGCTACTCCACTAAAAGCTTAGAGCTATACTCTCAAACTATATAAAATTACAAAGCTCTAACAAGCTAACCGTCCATGAGATATCATAATGTGTCATGTCTCTATACGATATTCATAATCAGCTTAAGGATAAATTCTATTTTACCTTTCTGATTATTTTTATCTTATGTTCCGTTATCACACCGTTTGAATACTTACTATCTATAGATAGTATACCATTCGGTTACACCTATATATCTAAATGTTGGGCACTCTAGTGTTCTAATTATAGGATAATATATATAATAAAATATCATTAACTCTACAAAAGAGCTATAGATTCTATATATATGAATAACGAATCTACTTAAATCAAAAGTCATGCCTCCAACGTACCAGTAGGCATACCATCATTAAATCAAGATGGCACCCTTTGGTATATCAACAAACATAAGAGTACGGGCCTATTAGTCATTTCAGGATTAAGATACAATACATATGATTGTCTAAAGTGAATTAATTCGAATAAACAGAATTATTAACTAAATCAATTTAACTTCTTGTCCCGATCTAATACATAATCACCTATGACAATGTACCAATGTTTCTACTATGGAGTCATACTCCGATGACCAAGACAAGCCATCTCCCATTAGAGATATAAATAGCATAACAATCTTAGCATGAATAAAGTGCTCAACTTTATCCCTCGATTGCATATCTTATGATTCAGGCCATCATCTTTAAGATTCATGTCTTTCTCATAATCTGTACATCATATGTATGATTCTTAAAGGTTAAGACTGACAGTCTCAGACTTTTGTTTGCTTATCATACATTCAACAAAAATAAACATAAAGAAGACAACATTTGGTTTATGAATAAAAAATAAACTCTTTATTAATAAAATGTCTCCAAAAACATATTATAACATTTTACTCCTTAGGACACTATGTCTACTAAGTATCTTCATTAAGGGATCAACTATATTATCCTCAGGTGCAATCTTGTATATTGCCACATGCCCACTTTCTACGAAATGAACCCTCTTATTACATGATATTTTCAATCTATGTGCTTACTCATCTTGTGATATGTTGACTCTTTAGTATTAGCTATAGCGGTATTGCTATCATAGTACAATGTAATTGGCTTGTCCATACTAGAAACCACATCAAGATCTCCAAGGAACTTGTAGAGCCACGCTGCTTCATTTGAAGCATCTTTAATAGTCATGTAATCAGCCTCCATCGTGGAATAGTAGTACAAGCTTACTTGACACTCCTCCAAAAAATGTTACCTCCTGCAAGAGTAAATGTAGATTAAGAAGTCAATTTCCTCAAATCCAAACAGGATTAAAAATCTAAATTAGTGCATCTAAAAGGCATTAGATCCTCACCAGAATACACTAACATATAATTTCTAGTCCTTTTAAGATACTTAAAAATATGCTTGACTACCATCAAATGGCTTAGTTTAGTACAATTGATATCGACTTATTGTCCCCATCATATAGCATATGTTAGGTCGTGTGCAGAACATTGCATACATAAGTCTACCTACAGCTAAAGTATAAGGCACCATTTTCATGTATTTTCTTTATTTATCTATTTATGGATAGTCTTTCTTAGAAAGAGTTATTATAGACCTACATAATTGCTCATCTTTGTTAAAATTTTGTATTGCAAACTTCTCAAGAATTTTGTCTGTGTACAAAGCTTCAAATAAAGCTATCACTTTGTTTTTCCTATTTCAAAAGATTTGGATGCCTTAATTATAATTAGCTTCAACTATGTCCTTTATGTCAAACTATTTAGTTAGCTAATCTTTGACTGATGACAAAGCCCTACGTCATTGCCAATAAGCATAATGTCATCAAAATAGGGTAGTTGAAAAACGCCCTTTCAATTCTTGATGTGTTTGTAGACACAAGGTTCATCCAATTTGTCCAAGCCCATAAGTCTTGACCACTTGATTAAATCTCATATCCCAAGAATAGGAAGCTTGCTTATGTCTATAAATAGACTTTAGCAACTCGCAAACTTTGTTCATTTGATTCTCAGCTTTGAACCCGTTTAGTTACACCATATATATGGTCTCATCAGGATGGTCATTCACGAAAGTTGTCTTGACATCCATTTGCCATATCTCATAATCAAGAGCTATTGTAATAGACAAGAGAATGCGAATGGACTTAAGCATGGCTACAGGTAAAAGGTTTCCTCATAATCGATTCCTTCCTTTTACATGCATCCCTTAGCTATTAATTTAGCCTCATAGGTTTTGACTTTTCCGTTTGCTCTTCTTTTTCTCACATAGATTTACTTACACCCTATGGGTTTATCCTTTCGAGATGGCCTACAAGCTCCCATACTTAATTAATATCCATAGATTTTATTTCAGTGTTTATAACTTTAGTCCAAAGTATTACGTCAATATCCTCTATACCCTTTTTATAATGTAAATATTTTTGTCATCTTCAACAAATTCAGCCAATTAGGCTTCACTATTTAACATGTACCTCTTGGGTTGATGTCTGGTGCTTCTACTTTGTCAAAGCTCCCTAGGTTATTATTTGGTCAATTTTTTCGAATTGATTGGATTGGTTTCTACTAGAACTGTTGGAGCGATAGTATCGCTCATCTTTTCCTCAAGAACCACTCTACTATGAGGCATAAAGTCATTTATGTAACTTTCCTCAAGGAATGTCGCATTCATTGAAACAACAACTTTATTTTTTTAGGTTATAGAAATAACATCTTTTATCCCTTTAGGATATCCTACAAATACGTAAACTTCCAACATGCATCCAACTTATTTGCTTCTTTATCCAGGACATGGATAGGATATCCCTATATACGAATAGAGTTTAAGGATGTTTTCTATCTATCCACAACTAGTGAGGACTTTTAGGAATCGATTTCAAAGGAATGCTTTTCAAAAAATAACATATGGTTTGTAAAACAAATCCCTAAAATGGATAATTGCAATGTAGAGTAACTCATCACGGATCCAACAAAGTCTTATTCCTTCTCTCAGCTACACCATTCTACTATGGAATGCCAAGTGTAGTAAAATAGGATAGAATCCCATTCCCTATTAATTGTCTTAAGAACTCATCAGAGAGGTATTCTCCACCTTGATTGAATCAAAGTGCTTTTATGAATTACCTACTTGCTTCTCCATTTCCGCTCGAAACTCCTTGAACCTATCAAAGGTCTACTCTAATAACGCATACGGTAAACATACCAATATCTTGAGTAATCATCTGTAAAGGTGACATAATACTTATACCTTCATCGTACCTTAATGTTCATGGGACCACAAACCTCACTATACACTAGTTCTAATACCCCTTCAGCTTAATTGCCCTTAGAACTAACTGGTCACTTGGACATTTTTCCCTCCAAACAAGATTCACATTATGGTGTAGATTCCACCTCTAAATCATTTAAAGGCACCATCCTTTACTAACATTTGAATCTTATTCAAGTCAATATGTTCTAATCAGAAGTGCCAAATGTATGTGGTATTATGTTTGGAGTTCCCATTAACTTTAGTGTTTTTAGCAATGAATCCATCATAGATTTTATAAAATACAAATTGTTTTGAATCCATCCACTACAAATAAAAGACTAATTTTTACGATTCATAACTTTAATATTGAAAAAACAAAATAAGAATCCTTAAATAAACAAGAAAGAAAAAATTAAATTCTATTTAAGTTTAAGAACATCAAAACGGTCTCATAAAACTAAATACCTAAAAATATCAAAATAAAGATGGGTGTCTCCTACTGCTTTAGCCAACGCCAAGTTTCATTGCCCATCTACAATGCGAAGTACTCATTTAGTAGACCTTTTGTTTACATGAACCACTGTAGAGAAACATACATATGATTAGTAGCTCTAGAATCTATGACTCAAGTGTTAATTGAATCTTCAACTAAACTTATTTCAATAACTAGAAGTTCACACTGACCTCTTTTATTAGTTAGGAAGTCTTTGTAATTCTTCTCCATGAGCCTAACCTTCCCACAGTAGAATCGCTTGTCTTTTTGGGTTCCTCTTATTCTTCATATTCTTGCCCTCAATTAATAGAACAAAGATTTCCTATTCTTGGCTTTTTGTATCTTGACATTCCCTAAGTTAGGAGTAGAACTAAATGCAACTGCCAATTTGCCTTTCCACCAACTAGAACATCTTTGATAATGTCCTCGAATTCCTACAACTGCTTTATCAACTTAATTAAGGTATATCTTGTCTAGTGCTTAGATTGAATGAAGCTCTAAACTGGATAAACTCTATAGAAAAAGTCTCGAAGACAATAGTCATTTAGGACTCATCATCAAGATCGGCTTGATGGGTTTAAGCCTCAGCAAAGTAACCCATGACGATCATCATGTGCTCCTTTATAGAAGTTCCTACTTCTGCCTACAGTTTAGTAATTTACGAAGAGATCCTTGCTGCTTCCTTAAGACTTGGCCTCCAAACGTCTTTAAGATTATTTATGAACCACCCAAAAGTCACATAATCTTTGTGTTGAGCATGAAGCATGTTATTCATGCTATCCATAATATAGCAATGATGCAACCAAAATTGTACCCTCAGCTTTGGTTCCTCGATACGACGCCAACAAATTGTTCAGGTCCAAAATGTAGTTCACTGTAAACCCATCTACAGGTTGTCTAAAGTAATATAGTCTTGATGAGTCCTAAGTCAAATCCATGAGGAAGACTTTTACCTTAAATAATTAAGTTTATAAATATTTAAAATAAAAATAGATACTTAAAAATCTTATTTACAATTTATACAATTTAATAATAGGAGTTCAACAGAATTTTAAGCTACAAAACAAGAGAAAAAAAAATAATTATAGTAAAAGAAATAATAATAATAATAAAAGTGTTGTAGTTAAAGGATCCACCCAAGCCTAATTTAATAAGGTTCATTTTTACCTTCCATTTAATTATTTGTAATTAAAATTAAGAATATGTTGTTTCATCCTTTGTCTATAATAAATCAAGAATTACTAAGTATTTACTATGCGAGTCTATTTCGACAATGCAATAGAAACTCTTTATTACAAATAATATCAGCTTATATTTATTTCAATACTTTAACTTATCAATAAATCATAAGCATTTACCATAGCATTCTCTATTAATGATTAATCAAAGTCTTCCTAAGCATTACCTGCACTAGTCTACTATGTTTATGATAAATCAAATTCATCATTTTAACAAAAAAATTATTTAAAATAAATATTAAACATATTTCAAAAGAATTTTGACATTATTTCCACTTAAATAGTTTAAATTAACTTAATTAATTTTTCTAGAGTTTTTCCTTGTCAATACAACAAAAATATATTTAAAAATACATTAATAAAATAAAAACAACAAAAATATTTTTAAAACAAAACATTATTATTTATTTAAATATTACACACAAAATAAACACAAACATAATCTAAGAGAGATTCAAACTTGCATAGAAGCTCTGCAGACTTAGATTGGTCCCTAAATATTTCTTAAGGCAGAGCCTTAAAAGGGCGTTTGATATGCAGTAATCATAGGAATCATATTCCTAGGAAAATGATGGTAGGGAATATGATTCCTAGAAACCAAGATTATCACATTTGGTTATACATAAGAATCTTCTATTAGATTTCTAGGAATAAAACATTACTGTGTTTGGTTGCACATAAGAATCTTGTATAATTGACAAAATAATTTATAGTATTAACATTAAATGTATTAATATAATATATTAGTACTAATATTAAATAATAATAATATAAATATAAATAATAAAATAATATTATATATAATTTAACATTAATATTACTATGAATATTTAATGTTATTAATATCATTATTATTAAATTATTATTATTTTATATCAACATAATACTTTCTTTATATTATATAAAAATATTAATTTATAATAATCATAGAATTATTATTTAACAATATATTAATATTAAAATGTTGTATATAATATATAATATATTGATATGAATATAA